>JAODAL010004498.1:75000-155940 GCA_025379985.1 Phyllomedusa bahiana | reverse complement strand
CACACACACCATATGTAATAAAAACACACACACACCCCATATGTATAACACACACACACACACAAAACCCTTATGTAATACCAACCCCAAAAGTAAACACACCCCAACACCCAAGATATTCATCTTGGAGCAACATCAATTCCCTGGTATTGTACAAGCCAAGGGGTTCAGGTAGATTTTATAAGACCAGGACCCTGCCCACAAGAGCTTACAATCTACAATGGAGGAGGAAGGAGGGGGAACTCTGGTTGCAAGAGCCTACAATCTATAATGGAGGGGGAAGGAGAGAGGCCCCTAGCCACAAGAGCTTACACTCTACAAAGGGGGAAAGAAGAGAGGTCCCTGCCTGCGAGAGCTTACAATTTATAATGGAGGAGAAAGGACAGAGGACTCTGCCCACAAGAGCTTATAATCTACAATGGAGGGAGAGAAAGGACCCTGCCCGTGGGAGATTATAATCTACAATGGAAGAAGAAGAATGGACCCTGCCCGCAGGAGGTTATAATCTACAATGGAAGAAGGAGAGGATCCTGCCCACAAGAGGTTATAATCTACAATGGAGGAAGGAGAGGACCCTGCCCACGAGAGGTTACAATTTATAATGGAGGAGAAAGGAGAGAGGACCCTGCCCATGGGAATTTATAATATACAATGGAGGAAGGAGAGAGATCCCTGCCCATGAGAAGTTATAATCTACAATGGAGGAAAGAGAGAGGATCCTGCCCGCGAGAGGTTATAATCTACAATGGAGGAAGGAGAGGGGGATCCTGCCCCAAAGGGGTTTTTAAAATCTACAATGGGGGGAAGGGAGAAGGACCTCCCCGCAAAGGTTAAAAAATCTAAAATGGGGGAAGGAGAGAGGACCCCTCCCCAAAAAGGGGTTTAAATCTACAATGGGGGAAAGGAAAGGACCCTCCCACAAGAGGTTATAACACAATGAGGAAGGGAGAGAGGACCCTGCCCGCAAGGGGTTTTATAATCTAAAGGGGGGGGAAGGAGAGAGATCCTGCCCAAGATTTTTATAATCACAATAGGAAAGGAGAAGGATCCTCCCGCAAGAGGTTAAATTACAATGGAGGAAGGGAAAAGGGGATCCTGCCCGCAAAGGGGGTTTATAATCTAAATGAGGAAGGGAGGGGGGACCCTCCTGCAAAGGGGTTATAATCTACAATGGAGGAAGGAGAGGAACCCGCCTGGTAGGTTTTATAATCACAATGGGGAAGGGAAAAAGGGAACCCCTGCCGCGTAAGGTTTAATCTACAAGGGGGAAAGGGAGAGAGAACCCTGCCCCGAGATTTTTAAATCTACAATGGGGGAAAGGGAAAGAAAGGACCCTCCCACGGAGGTTATAATCTACAAGGGGAGGGGGAAAAAGGGACCCTGCCACGGAGGTTTAAATCTACAATGGAGGAAGGAGAAAATGAGGGACAGAGATTTGTGTATTATGATGTAGGGACAGCGGAGTTATTGTAGGGTGGAGGCTCCTGAAGCAATGGATTCTTAAGCATTTGAAAACGTAAAGGGGGAAGTCTGATTGTTGGGGCATGAGTTCCAAAATAAGGGGGGAAGCACGGAAAGTCTTGAACTTTTTTGTGTGCCAGCTTGTAGGATTTTCAAAGTTTTAGTTATCCCATCTAAAAAAGTAGGTGGTACAATATAAACTTAGGTATGGATAATAAAAATGTTAGATTCAGAAAACCTATAGTTAACATTGTTTTTCTTTCCCCATTGTAGCCCTCCCGGGTAACAGCACGCATAACCCTCACCAAAAAGGGACTGAAACTCTTGAAGGAAAGAGGTTAGCTGCCAGCAGGGGGGATTCAAATAAATAGGGAGACATGTAGAAAATCAGGGAGTCTGCCAAGAGAAGTCTGCTGGAGATTCTGCCACAGGATAGTGGGCAGGAAGCATCACCGTCATCATTCTGGCTGGAGATGAGAGGAGGCAGATTTGAGTGGAAGGCAAAGAAGAAGCCCTAAGAACAAAGGACTTGTAAATAGTTATTCGTTGACAGCAAGTAAGCCGGGCAGGAGCTGAGGGCAGAGCTTCACCTCTAGCTGGGAGCACATTTGAGTAAAGGGAAAGAGAGGCCATTTCATAGTTTCATAGTTTGTAAGGCTAAATAAAGACAAGTCGTCCATCTAGTTCAGCCTGTTGTGCTAAGGTTTGAACCCCAGAGAAGGCAAAAAACCCCAATGGGTAGAAGCCAATTGCCCTTTCATTTTAGGAAAAATTCCTTCCCGACTCCAATTTTGGAAATCAGAAAAATCCCTGGATCAATGACCCCTCCCTGAATCCTAGTCACTAAACTTTTATATTATTACTCTCCAGAAATGAAATCCAAACCCTTTTTGAACTCGGTTATTGAATTCACCATGACAAGTCCCCTCGGGCAAGAATTCCACAGTCTCACTGCTCTTACAGTAAAGAATCCCTTTCTATGTTTTATGTAGAAACTTTCGTTCCTCAAGACTAAAGGATCCCCCCCTTTTTCTAGATACACCCTGGTATAAAATAAATCTTGGGAGAAAACTCTAAAATTGACCTTTGATGTATTTAAACATATTTATTAGTCCCCCCGAAGCCTTCTTTTCTCTAAACTAAATAACCCTAACCTTGCTAATCTTTCTGGTATTGTAGTCCACCCAGTCCTTTTATTATTTTTGTCGCCCGCCTTTGTACCTGTTCAAGCTCTACAATCTTTCCTGTGCACTGGTCCCCCAAACTGAAACCCCAATATTCCATTTTGGCTAACCAGTGACTTGTATAATGGAGAATAATTTCTCATCATGTGAAATCTATGCCCCTTTTAATGCACCCCATGACCTATTTGCTTTGGCTGCTGCTGCCTGACACTGGCGGCTACAATTGAGTTTAGTGTCCACCAGGTTTCCCCCAAGTCCTTCTCCATGTCACTTTTACCCAGTGTTTTTTCCATTTAATATGAATCATGTAATGGATTTCTTTTCCCCATGTGCATAACCTGCATTTATCAGTGTTTAAACCTCAACTCCATTTCCCTGCCCAGGCCTCCAACTTATCCAAAATCCCTTTGTAATAACATATTATCCTCTATTGTTGATTACTTTACAGAGCTTAGTATCGTCTGCAAAGATCGATATTCTACTGTGTATTCCCTGTGTAAGATCATTAATGAAAATGTTAAAGAGGATAGGGCCCAATACTGACCCTTGTGGTACCCCACTAGTAACAGCGATCCAGTCTGAGTATGTACCGTTAATTACTACCCTTTTTTTTTCTATCAGTGAGCCAGTTGCTTACCCACTTGCACACATTTTTTCCCCCCTTTCCCAAACATTCTCATTTTATTTACCAACCTTTTATGTGGCACCGTATCAAATGCTTTAGAAAAATCTAGATATATGACAGCTGAAGTACTAGGTAGCCCCCCCTGAGCTGAGTGGAGCATCCACGGAAGGTCAGTCAGGTAAGCGGGGAGGTTTAGCTGAGAGAGCCCCCTCTGGAACTGCAGGAAAGATGCTTGCTACTGGGGCTGGTTAGACTCAATGTGGGCGACTGGATTGTGCTACAAGTTCGTTGCGGAGGAAGTAAAAGAAAGTAAAGCCACATTCTCCCGTTAGCTGTTGTGTTGTCTGCCTCATTTATACGCCAATACACTTCATCACCAGGGTCCCACATCATCTCTCCCCGCAATTGAAAAGAACCAGAAGGGAGTGCCAACTGAACCGCTCCCGCTTCTTTACAAACTGACAAGAGGAGAGCAGAGAAGAAGGTCCTGTGAGGAGCGGAAATTGCATACAGGGAGGTATCAGGAGATTAGGGCAGAGATGTATGGGGGGGACAGGTTATGGATGGAGATTACATGAGGGAAGGTATCAGGAGATTAGGGCAGAGATGTATGGAGGGAGGTTATGGATGGAGATTACATGAGGGGAGGTATCAGGAGATTAGGGCAGAGATGTATGGGGGGGACAGGTTATGGATGGAGATTACATGAGGAGAGGTATCAGGAGATTAGGGCAGAGATGTATGGGGGGCAGGTTATGGATGGAGATTACATGAGGGGAGGTATCAGGAGATTAGGGCAGAGATGTATGGGGGGAGGTTATGGATGGAGATTACATGAGGGAGGTATCAGGAGATTAGGGCAGAGATGTAGGGCAGGGAAGTTTATGGATGGAGATTACATGAGGGGAGGTATCTGTAGATTAGGGCATAGCTGTATGGAGGGGACAGGTTATGGATGGAGATTACATGAGGGAGGTATCAGGAGATTAGGGCAGAGATGTATGGAGGGGAGGTTATGGATGGAGATTACATGAGAGAGGTATCAGGAGATTAGGGCAGAGATGTATGGAGGGGAGGTTATGGATGGAGATTACATGAGAGAGGTATCAGGAGATTAGGGCAGAGATGTATGGAGGGGAGAGGTTATGGATGGAGATTACATGAGGGGAGGTATCAGGAGATTAGGGCAGAGATGGATGGGGGGCAAGTAAGGATGGAGATTACATGAGGGAGGTATCAGGAGATTAGGGCAGAGATGTATGGGGGGCAGGTTATGGATGGAGATTACATGAGGGGAGGTATCAGGAGATTAGGGCAGAGATGTATGGGGGAGGTTATGGATGGAGATTACATGAGGGAAGGTATCAGGAGATTAGGGCAGAGATGTATGGGAGGGACAGGTTATGGATGGAGATTACATGAGGGGAGATATCAGGAGATTAGGACAGAGATGTATGGGGGGACAGGTTATGGATGGAGATTACATGAGGGGAGATATCAGGAGATTAGGACAGAGATGTATGGGGGACAGGTTATAGAAAGCCTTGTAGGTCATGGTTAGTAATTTAAACTGGATTCATTAAGGGACTGGAAGAGGTGGCCAGCATCTAATGCTATAATTTTCACAGTGGTTGCTCCAGGGAGAATGTTAGAGAAACTATGCCTTAAACAATCAGCTGATGGCTAGTGCGGGCCCAGGGCCAGCCTCTCATCAATTACCGTGACATTTTTATTAGAAGAATAATTATTCCAGTTTTCACAAACCAATTATCCTATGAACAGTATATATAGCATCAGTCCCTTTATGCAGGGCATCTTTTCCACTGGGCACACTAGGCAGTTGTCCGGGGGCCCCACAAGCATAGGGTCCCTTAGGTCGTGTATGTCCTGGAAATTAAGGACATATCTCCTAAAACCTTGGGTCTTTACTGCTTATATAACGGTGTGTTTGTGTTCTTAGAATGTGCAAACAGTTAAAAACATTGGCAGAACAGGGAGCCACAGGCCTATGGCTCCCTGCCCTGTCAATTAGTCTTGCAGGCTGCCTTGGAGATGTCAGCAACCTGCCCCAACATAGGCTGCGTGATGATATTGGGATGCTTAGGGGCATTTTTAGAGACATGGGGTGTCACATTTGGACATTGCTATAAGCATGACTTGGTGTGATGTCATGTATTTGGGAAGGGACCAATGCATGTATATGCCCGGGGCCTATAATATGGTTAACAAAGCCCTGCCTTTATGCTCCAGGAATGACCCAATATAATTAGGCAACCTGATGGGGAAAGTGAAATCCTCTGTACTTCCCCTAAAGCTCTGTCTACTCAGTCTAATTTACACCTAGTCTGTAGCTTGTGGATAGAGCTAGGTGGTAAATGCAGGGAATCTGAATTTCCCCACCAGTCAAACCAGGCATGGGCCCACGGCGGCAAATACATTTTAACCACCCAAATTTTTTCAGCAGAGGTTTGATAATAAAGCATAGCCACAATAAGGGAGATAACTGGCAATTCTGGTACCCATCCTGTATAAACATGACCTCCGCAGAACCAGCTGTAGAAAGGCCAAGGACATGTCACTTATCTCCCCGCACATACAATACGGAGGGACGAGGCGTAATCCATAGTTCTCTATGAGAGCTATGGATTACCATAATTGTGAGGCGCATTTCGCCGCGTATTAAGCACAATATGCGGCAAAATACGCGCGCAATTACGCAAGAAAATAAGCCGTGTGAACATACCCTAAGTCGGAACAGGTATATTTATTAAATGTAATTCCAGAGCCAAAGTATTTGTTCTAGTTTGGGATAGTGCAGGGAAGGGTCATTACATTTGTTTTGCTGTCTGTGCCCCTGTTAAGAAGATTTCACCTCATTTTCACCTCATGTGCTGCTGTGGCATGCTGGCACTTGTCGTTCCTCAGCTACTCTCTGCTGTGGTACATGGAGCTACAAGTGCCAGCATGCCCATAAGCATACATGCCAACTCTCCCAGTTTTTGCGGGGGGTCCCGCTATTTGGGGTCCCCTCCCGCCCTCCCTGGGGAGTTGGCATTCCTCCCGCCGCCTGCAGCGGCGGGGGTCCTTTAAATTAACCGCGGCGCAAGAGTAGCGCTGGTGCGCTACTCTTGCGCCGCGGGACCGCACCTACAGGCGGGTGCAGCGGCCGCAGCGGCCGCTCACCGCTCCGCGGTCTCACTGTGCGGGGAGGAGGCAGGAGGGATCGCTCCCTCCTCCCTCCTCTCCCTGTATGTACGGCGCCGGTGTGTGCGCCGTACATACAGTTCAGCGGCACAGGGGGAAGTGACGCGCGGCTGCAGGGGAGTGACGCGCGGCTGCTCTCTCTTCCCCCTGCGCCGCTGAAGAGATCGGTCGGGAGCGGCCACACTGCAGGAGCCTGGTAAGGTAAGTTGGATTTTATTATTTTAATTTTTATTAGCTTTCGGGGGCTCTACCCGGCTAACACAGAGAGGGCAACTACCTGGCAATAGAGGGGGCACTACCTGGCAACAATGGGGGCATCCCCGGGCAACAATGGGGGCACTACCTGGCAACAAAGGGGGCACTACCTGGCAACAACGGGGGCACTACCTGGCTAACAGATGGGGGCACTACCTGGCTAACAAAACTACCTGGCAACAGAGGGGCACTACCTGGTCAACAATGGGGGCACTACCTGGCAACAAAGGGGCACTACCTGGCAACAATGGGGGCACTACTTGGCTAACAGATGGGGCACTACCTGGGTAACAGATGGGGCACTACCTGGCAACAGAGGGGGCACTACCTGGCTAACAGAGGGGGCACTACCTGGCAACAGAGGGGGCAAATACCTGGAAAACAGATGGGGGCACTACCTGGCTAACAGATGGGGGCACTACCTTTTGGTAACAGAGGGGGCACTACCTGGCTAACAGATGGGGGCACTACCTGGCTAACAGAGGGGGCACTACCTGGCTAACAGATGGGGGCACTACCTGGCTAACAGATGGGGGCACTACCTGGCAACCAGATTGGGGCACTACCTGGCAACCAATGGGGGCACTACCTGGCAACCAAATGGGGCATTACCTGCTAACAGATGGGGGCACTACCTGGCTAACAGATGGGGCACTACCTGGCTAACGATGGGGGGCACTACTTGGCTAACGATGGGGGCACTACTTGGCTAACAGATGGGCACTACCTGGCTAACAGATGGGGGGACTACCTGGCTAACAGATGGGGCACTACCTGGCTAACAGATGGGGGCACTACCTGGCTAAAAGATGGGGGCACTACCTGGCAACAATGGGGCACTACCTGGCTAAAAAGATGGGGCACTACCTGGCTAACAATGGGGGCACTACCTGGCTAACAAAGGGGCACCTACCTGGCTAACAAAGGGGGGCACCTACCTGGCTAACAAAGGGGGGCATCTACCTGGCTACAAATTTGGCTCTACCTGGCTACAGAGGGGGCATCTACTTGGCTACAAGGGGGCATCTACCAGCCTGTAAGGGGCACTACCTGGTTATGGGGGCTACTACCTGGCTATAAGGGCATCTACCTGGCTTTCTTCCAAAGCCGTTATGCAGTTAGGTGGAGTGGGTGTGGCTTTTTGAAGGGGCGTGGCATACCGACAAGATGGGCGTCCATGCAAATTTTTGCCGCGGCGCCTACGCGCGCCGCCCACTAAAGTCTCCTGCTTTTTCACTTTCAAAAGTTGGCAACTATGCCCATAAGTCTCCATTTGTAACTAGGGGGCGGATGTAAGTCTTAACGTTGTAAGTCAGGGACTGCCGGTATTGCAGGAGTGTAAAACTCTCTGGAACTGCTGACTCTGCATGTAAAGGCAAATTATTTCAGAAAAATTTTAATAATGCAAGTATCTCAAGCAACACTGGAAAAGTATGACCTTAAATGAGACCTAAAGGAGCTTTTTTTTTTGTTAGCATTTCATGTGTTGTTGTTTTTTTTAACAAATGGAAAATCCGCTTTCCAATTTCCTCATAATGGTCGGGGTCCCTCATTAATGTCCTTCACTTATTGACTAAAGCAGAGAGCAGCTCAAAGACCATCTCTCTAGAATAGTACCAAGCATGCATGTACATCAAACAGCCTATTGATTTCAGTGAACTTTGTAATACCTAACTTGTAATACCTAACTTTCCCTATGGGGGAGCTGCAGGTATATTGAGCAGGTGCTGCAAGGTTCCTCAACAAATTATCTGGTGATCAGCGGATCATCAGGAACCCTTAGGGTATGTTCACATGGCATAATTGTGGGACGTAATTACGCCCCGCAATTACGCCGGGACTTCGGGAGCTCACGCCGACTCCCGCGTGGGTGGGGTGGGGTGGGGGGCGGCCCCATAGACATTCATTACTAGTGGCGCGTATTCGACGCAAGTAATTGACATGTCACTTATCTCCCCCCGCGGCGTATTGTGCGAGCGGGGAGAGGAGACGTAATCCATAGTTCTCTATGAGACCTGTGGATTACCGTCATGACTGGGACGTATCTCGCCCCGTATTGAGCGCAGTACGTCGCGAAATACGGGGCAAAATACGTCCCACTTTAAGCTGTGTGAACAGGGCCTTATCATAAAAAAACAGTGAACCTTTCTCTATCGTTCCTGGTACTCCTAAATCAGAACTGAGGGGTCTTACTACGCCAGTTTCAGCTCCCTTTAGCCCCGGTTTACACGGCTTATTCAAGCCGGAATTGCGAGCCGGATTGTGCTCGCAATTCCGGCTTGAATAAGGGGTAGGGGCATCCCGCCGGCCCCATAGACTTCCATTATCCACTGCGCGTATTACGCCTGTATAATGTTCATGTCACTTTCTCCCCGCCTGGCGGATTCGACGAGCGGGAGGGAGCGACGGAATCCACTGTTCTCTATGAGAACGGTGGATTACCGTAATTACTGCGACGGATTGGCGCCGTGCTGCAGCGCAAATCCGGCGCGCAGTACGGTGCCAATCCACGCCGAAATAAGCCGTGTGAACGGCCCCTTAGGCCATGTTCATACGGCTTAAAATGGGCCGTATTTCGGTCCGTAATTACGCGCCGAAGTGCGCAAATTACGGGCAGAAAACGGCCCAGTCATTACGGTAATCCACAGTTCTCATAGAGAACTATGGATTACGTCTCCTCTCCCTCCTCGGCGAATAAGCCGAAGGGGGAGATAATTCACATGTCACTTTCTAGCGGCATATACGCGCCGCTAGCAGTGATTGTCTATGGGCCGGCGAGGTGCCGGCCCCCCGCTCCCGCCCCGCCCCCGACCACACGGCGTAACTGCGGGGCGTAATTACGCCACGCAGTTAACCCGTGTGAAAATAGCCTTAAGGCGAATGCACACAGGATAAATTTTTCTACATCAGTTTCAACAGGAGAAGGCAAAATCCACAGGGAAGATTTATCTGCAGATTATAGTGCACATGTTGCCTTCTTCCACTAAAGTCAATGTAGAAAAATCTGCAGTGAAATCTGCAACAAATCTGTCCCATGTGCATTCACCCTTAAAGGTTAAATTAGGATTGTAAACCCCAGTGACTAACCCCACAAGACCAGAGCAGGATATGGGTTGTCTTTGCACAGTCTTGGTTCCTTCTTTTTCTTCCTTATTTTTGTAAGATGTTATATATATCATTTTTATATTACTTCATAGGCCATATAGATGTCTGTGCAAAAATGGTGCACTGATTTATCTGCTATGTATTTACAAGTGACTAATACAACCTGGACACTGCCTGATGGGGGTCTCTCTTCATACATTAAGTATACATGCAAATGTATGTATTTTTATGTCTTCACTTTAGGGGCAAGCAATAAGGGAAGACCTACTCCACCATGCCACCAGATACACCTCTGCTACCTCCGCGTCCTCCTACGAAGCTGCCGATTCTCCCGTTTAGGTACGTTTCTATGAATCTACCCATGTTGACAATAGAAAACATGGTATCAATATAGACGCCGCCCAATGGGCCCTGGACCATATTTTGCCCACTCTGCCAACTAGTACCCCTTGTTCTGCAGCTTATACCCTAATGTGGGACAGTTTTCCACAAATATTGCTCCCAGGCTTTTAGGCACCGCATTCTGAAGAGTAAGCAATACTCAGTGCTACAAAAGTGTCTCATAGCACTTAAAGGCAGACTCGGACTCTCCCACAGGGAGCAGTGGAATCCCCCGTGGACCCCTGGGGATTTCACGCTTTACAGAGAGATAGGCAGAGAAAGAGAGACAGAGAGCAAAAGTCATATGTAGTATGTGCAGCCATGTACAGTAGCTGTAGGATGGGCCCCAAGAACCAGCTCCACTGATGGGCCCTAAAAATCAGCTCCACTGGTGGGCCCCAAGGATCAGCTCCACTGGTGAAAACCAAGAATCAACTTCACTGGTGGGAACCAAGAATCAACTCCACTGGTGACCCCAAGAATCAACTCCACTGGTGGACCCCAAGAATCAGCTCCACTGGTGAGCCTCAAGAATCAACTCCACTGGTGGACCCCAAGAATCAGTTCCACTGCTGAACTCCAAGAATCAGCTCCACTGCTGGACTCCAAGAATCAACTTCACTGGTGGGACCCAAGAATCAGCTCCACTGGTGGGCCCCAAGAATCAACTCCACTGGTGGGCCCCAAGAATCATCTCCACTGGTGACCCCCAAGAATCAACTCCACTGGTGGCCCCAAGAATCAGCTCCATTGGTGGGCCCAAGAAACAACTCCACTGGTGGGCCCTAAGAATCAGCTCCACTGGTGGGGCCCCAAGAATCAACTCCACTGGTGGGGCCCAAGAATCAGCTCCACTGGTGGACCCCAAGAATCAGCTCCACTGGTGGCCCCAAGAATCACCTCCACTGGTGGGCCCCAAGAATCACCTCCACTGGTGGCCCCAAGAATCACCTCCACTGGTGGCCCCAAGAATCAACTCCACTGGTGGGCCCCAAGAATCAACTCCACTGGTGGCCCCAAGAATCAACTCCACTGGTGGGCTTCAAGAATCAACTCCACTGGTGGCCCCAAGAATCAACTCCACTGGTGGGCCCCAAGAATCAACTCCACTGGTGGGCCCCAAGAATCAACTCCACTGGTGGACCCAAGAATCAGCTCCACTGGTGGGACCCAAAAATCAGCTCCACTGGTGGGACCCAAGAATCAACTCCACTGGTTTTGAGCATTAAATACACGAAAACTCCAGCATCTTACAGAATAAGGGACACAGCGCTGGAAACAGCAGGTCTGACACTGGCTTGTGCTGTCCTCAGCAAGGGGGGCATAGCCTATGTGACAGGTTCTCTTTAAGTCACTGGTTAGACCACACATGGAAAGACATTGTAGAGGAGGCAAAAATGGAATAGAAAAGCTCTATAGAAATCTATGAGTGCCGTGTTATAATATTAGACAACTTGGAGGTTGCCTGGAGTTTATAATCTCCTACTATAATTTACAGAATATGATTTTGCACACACCTGAAAGAAAAAAATCTCAAAAATTTTCTTGAAAAGCGAAGCCAATATTCTGCAGACAGGTTTTTCACGGTCTGAGTTTTCTAGACAAGGTGGAGCTGTTGGAATAACAAGGGCTTATGGTTTGTTGCTACACTCAACTATATGTGGTTGCACCAGGATTGGCTCCGCATGATTCACCTTCTAAGTCATAGAGGGGGTCCAAAGTGAGGAACCCTTCTCTGTGACTTCCAAATGGCCTGATAGAACATATAAACGGAGACTGGCTTCAGGAGACAATCATTTAAATCAGGGGTGCGCAACAAGCGGCCCCCAGTGACCCTATGTGCGGCCCTCAGGCATCGGGACACAAACATGCTTGGTCTCTGTCCTCATATGGTGGTCATTGTATCACTGGCACATGTTATGGTGGGCACAGTATGGAGGGCTCCGTTATGGTGGTCACTGTATGGCTAGCATAATTATGGTGGTCACTGTATGGCTGGCATAATTATGGTGGGCACTGAATTGCTGGCAGTGATATGGGGAGTACTGTATGGCTGGCACTGCTGTAGTGGGCACAATAAATATAGGAGCCTCATCTTCTCTTTCTGGAGCCCCTCATTCTGCTCCAAGGCCGCCCCTAAAGTGGAACCAAGACCTCTCTGCCATTTTGGGCATTTACAATCGACATGTCCAAAAGGTCTCAGATTGGGGAATATGACAATGTGACCCTTGGCCCAGAAACGTTGTGCACCCCTGGCTTAAAGGGGTTGTCTCACTACATTGATTCATCTTACCTCAGTCCTGTTTTCTCGATTTTATTTTGACTTCCGGGGCGTGTGTACTGGCTTTCACTAGGCTGCAGTAGCAGCCAGATCTGTAGCTATAGCAACCAGTGCTGGCAGCCTCTCAGGAGAGATAGAACAGGTCTGTAGCTATAGCTACCAGTGCTGGCAGCCAATCAGGAGAGATCGAACAGGTCTGTAGCTATAGCTACCAGTGCTGGCAGCCTATCATGAGAGACTGAACAGGTCTGTAGCTATAGCAACCAGTGCTGGCAACCTATCAGGAGAGATCAATCAGGTCTGTAGCTATAACGACCAGTGCTGTCAGCCTATCAGGAGAGATCAAACAGGTCTGTAGCTATAGCAACCAGTGCTAGCAGCCTATCAGGAGAGATCGAACAGGTCTGTAGCTATAGCGACCAGTGCTGGCAGCCTATCATGAGAGATTGAACAGGTCTGTAGCTCTAGCGACCAGCACTGGCAGCCTATCGGGAGAGATAGAACAGGTCTGTAGCTATAGAGACCAGTGCTGGCAGCCTATCAGGAGAGACAGAACAGGTCTGTAGCTATAGTGACCAGCACTGGCAGCCTATCAGGAGAGATGGAACAGGTCTGCAGCTATAGTGACCTGAGGAGCTGATGCAGCCCATACAAGAGGGGATATCTAGGAACAGGTAGGACACCGTTAATGGACATATATTGCAAAGTGACTTGTTTTTGCAAGATCTTTAACATAAAAAGCAGCAATCCTTGTAGTGAGACAACCCCTTTAAATAAAGCAGGTTATTTTCCTGGATTTCACTTCTGTAACTGGGGAGAGTTTCAGTAATGACAGATACATGAGGTCACCAACTGATGCACTTTGACTTTTCTGGTAATGTAATGTCAGCACGATCGCTATCTCCCGGCTTTCGTGCTGTCTGTAGACAAGGCTGGAGGCATTAGCAGGCGCAGCCACGTGACTGTGTGACCGGTGGATAAGAGGTCACCATTGATGACATCCCCGGCCAATGTGATTTTCCTGTGGGGCCTGTAAATTTGTAAATGGTTTGTTTCCACTACTTTTATGTAATATTACTTTCCTGGAAAATTCTCTGAGTGCTGCAATCTTACAGCACAGGAATGTGGCGGGGCATGTGGTTTTAGAGCAGAGCTGTCAGTCACTTTGTAGCTCTACCCCCGTCTGATGCTCAGCATGATAAACAATGGGGTAACTGTTGTGGATGGGAACAAAAGTGAACAAAAGTATTAAATGTGTGATCCTTTGTGTCTCCATTTTAATGTATTAGTATAACAGCACGTATGCCTTTGCACACAGCACGTAAAAGATGCCTGTATAACTTTTTATTCTATTGTGTTTCTAAAAAGGCCGCTACATATTATGCTTATAGAGATAACCTTCCGGGACAACACCCAAGGTTCGGACGTTCCTGAGCTAAAGGGAATATATCCCAAATAAGGGATATAGGGTTTTCAAATCCGAAAACCGTCTGTGTGATAAAACAAGGGCATCTTTAGGGCTTCTCCCCACGACAGGATTTTCAGCCGGTTTTACAATTAAGCCGTGTGAACATAGCCTATTTTGGGACATATTTCAGCCCGTAATTTGCGCCGTACTGCGCGAATTACGGACTGAAATACGTCCCAGTCATTACGGTAATCCACAGTTTTCATAGAGAACTATGGACTACGGCTCCATTCCACGCTCGCACAATACGGCGAGCGGGGAGAGAAGTGACATGTCAATTATTCACGGCGTATACGCGCCAAGAATAATGAATGCGTATGGGGCCGGGCCGGCCGCCCCCCCCCCCCCCCCCCCCCGCGCACACGGCGTAATTGCGGGGCGAAATACGTCCCGCAATTAAGCTGTATGAGCATAGCCTTAGAGTATGTTCACATGGCGTGTTGGGTCCATGTGAACAAACGCATCTAACAATGAGCAGTGTGATTTTACATTGCTCACAACACGTATTGGCATTCAGACGAGTAATCACCGATGCGTCTCACTGCGTCTTTTGGATCCGTTCTAAGAATTGACACATCGATTCTTGATCCAAAGACGCAGCAGGAGCCCTATAATAAACTATAGGGTGCGTTCCTGCTGCATCCAACACGCATCCAAACACCTAGCTGCATGCTGGATACGTGTTGGATCCGTTTTGGATCTGATCAATGCTGTGTTTTTGGATGCAATTTTGTGAACAAATACACAATTACATAAAATATAATAGTAATACAAATTTTCATTTACTGCTATCTGTTTCATCTTCAAGCATGACCCAGTGACAAAAGGACTCTGAGCTATTCAAGCATATAAAGGCACCGCACAGATTCTTAAAGAGGTTGTCTCACTACATTGATTCATCTTACCTCAGTCCTGTTTTCTTGGTTTAATTTTGAATCCAGGGCTTCTACTAGGCTGTAGTAGAAGCCAGGTCTGTGGCTATAGCAACCAGTGCTGGCAGCCTATCAGGAGAGATAAAACAGGTCTGTAGCTATAGCGACCAGTGCTGGCAGCCTATCAGGAGAGATGGAACAAGTCTTTAGCTATAGCGACCAGCAACAACAGCCTATCAGGAGAGATCAAACAGGTCTGTAGCTATAGCGACCAGCACTGGCAGCCTATCTGGAGAGATCAAAAAGGTCTGTAGCTATAGCGACCTGAGGAGCTGATGCAGCCCATACAAGAGGAGATATCTAGGAATAGGTAGGACACTGTTAATGGACATATATGGCAAAGTGTCTTGTTTTTGCAAGATCTTCAACATAAAAAGCAGCGATCCTTGTAGTGAGAGAACCCCTTTAATGCACCTAAACCTAATAATTTTTTTCTATTAAAGGGGTTTGGCCACCATAGTATCAGTAGGATATGCCATCATTTTCTAATAGGTGCGGGTCCCAATCCTGGGAAATGCACCTATCTCGGGATCGGCCCCCCGAATCTCTCAGTGCAGACTGGAGAGTTGGTCCCGCATGTGCACGACTCTCCATTCTGTTCTATGGGATTCTATTCCCATAGAAAAGAATGGAGAGTGACTGCACAAGCGCGACCAACTTTCCAGTGTGCACTGCGAGTGGTGGACATGTAAATATGGAAAAACCCCTTTAAATTGTTAAAGTACATTTAGATGGGTTGAGTCCACTGTGGACGGCCTGAACACGCCTGCACCTCGTCTACCAAAAGGGTGTGGCCTTCTGAGGAAAGGAGTGTGCCTTTGTGGTGAAACCCCTTTAAAACTTGTTATTACCTTAAGTAAACAAGCTCCTGTCCTAGAGAGAAGACTCTGCAGTGAGTGACTCACGATGGTCGGGCTGACTGACAGCAGCTAGGAGCGATGCAAGGGAGAGGTGGCCGTGATCATAACCTAGAGAAACTTGTGTGCTCTAGCAGATAACATCTTCTTGATCTCTTGAACAAAGCAAAATCACAAGAGCAATGTATTTGGTAATATATGATAAAAACTAATCATTGTAAAGGAAAAAATGGTTTAAGAAGTACAGATTTCTAGATCATAAGTAAATATCTTTTATATTCCAGCTTACTAATAAGGATCTGCACGGTCTGTAGAGAAGACGTAGGGACAGAATGTGACCTTCTATCCCAGTACCTAAATTTACACGCAAACTCCTTGTAATAATAAACTGTCTCGTATAATGAGTGCTCTTCATACAGTGCAGCTATACATTGCTTGCCATCATAACACCCAGCCTCCGCTCACCGGCTCTACAGGTCCAACCTGCTACACGTGCAGGCACAACATATAAGCGTAGGCCTGTAAATTATTAATCTGAGTAGAAGTGCAGGAACCAGGTGGTGACATCATAGCAACAAATTTACATTATGCATTGTCCACCACAGCCCGGTAGGGGTTCAAGGCTATGGCTCATCAGCCAGGTTTCTTATAGTCCTTTTTATCATGGTTTTCCTGGTTCATGAGGAAGATGCCAAAGCGAAGCACTAGACCAGAGGAGGCAAACCTGTTTTTCTGCCAAGTGCCATTTGGATAGGTAGATCATCATCATCATCATCAACGTGGGTCTACAGCTTCAGGCTTCCATTTCCTGTTCAGGCTGTGGACGGTACTACAGCTTCAGGCTCCCACTTTCTGTTCAGGCTGTGGGCGGTTCTACAGCTTCAGGCTCCCACTTCCTGTTCAGGCTGTGGGCGGTTCTACAGCTTCAGGCTCCCACTTTCTGTTCAGACTGTGGGCGGTTCTACAGCTTCAGGCTCCCACTTCCTGTTCAGGCTGTGGGTGGTTCTACAGCTTCAGGCTCCCACTTCCTGTTCAGGCTGTGCGCGGTTCTACAGCTTCAGGCTCCCACTTTCTGTTCAGGCTGTGGGTGGTTCTACAGCTTCAGGCTCCCACTTTCTGTTCAGGCTGTGGGCGGTTCTACAGCTTCAGGCTCCCACTTCCTGTTCAGGCTGTGGGCAGTTCTACAGCTTTAGGCTCCCACTTTCTCTTCAGGCTGTGGCCGGTTCTACAGCTTCAGGCCCCCGCTTCCTATTCAGGCTGTGGGTGGTTCTACAACTTCAGGCCCCCACTTCCTACTCAGGCTGTGGGTGGTTCTACAGCTTCAGGCTCCCACTTCCTGTTCAGGCTGTGGGAGGTTCTACAGCTTCCAGCCCCCACTTCCTGTTCAAGCTGTGGTCGGTTCTTCAGCTTCAGGCTTCCACTTCCTGTTCAAGCTGTGGGAGGTTCTACAGCTTCAGGCTCCCAGTTCCTGTTCAGGCTGTGGGAGGTTCTACAGCTTAAGGCTCCCACATGCTGTTAAGGCAGTGGGAGTTTATCCAGCTTTAGACTCCCAAGTCCTGTTCTGGGGGGGGGCGGTTCTACAGCTTCAGGCTCCTAATTCCTGTTCAGGCTGTGGGTGGTTCTACAGCTGCAGGTTCGAACTTCCTGTTCAAGCTGTGGGTGTTTCTGCAGCTTCAGGCCACCGCTTCCTATTCAAGCTGTGGGAGATTCTACAGCTTCCAGCTCCCACTCCCTGTTCAGGCTGTGGGTGGTTCTACAGCTTCCGGCTCCAGATTCCTCTTCAGGCGGTTCTACAGCTTCTGGATCCCAATCCCTGTTCAGGCTGTGGGTGGTTCTACAGCTTCAGGCTTCCTCTTCCTGTTCAGACTATGGGTGGTTCTACAGCTTCCGGCCCCCACTTCCTGTTCAGGCTGTGGGCGGTTCTACAGTTTCAGGCTCCTATTTCCTGTTCAGGTTGTGGGTGGTTTTACAGCTTCAGGCTCCCACTTCCTGTTCAGGCTGTGGGCGGTTCTACAGCTTTAGGCTCCCACTTCCTGGTCAGGCTGGGGGCAGTTCTACAGCTTCATTCTCCCACTTATTTTCAGGCTGTGGGTGGTTTTTGAGCTTCAGGCTCCCACTTCCTTTCAGACTGTGGGCAGTTCTACGGCTTCAGGCTCCCACTTCCTATCCAGACTGTGGGTGGTTCTAGAGCAATGACTGACAACGCATCTCTGCTACTTCCAGCTGAGCCCGTTAGAGGAACATTGGTAATGGAGGGGTCTAAACAGCAAGGCAGAAGCCTACCGAGCTTTACAGAGTTAAAGTTTGTCAGTAAGAAACATAAACAAGCTCCTGTGTTGCTGATTAGACACAGCAGGAAGTGACGTCACCATCCCAGCCAGGGCTCGAGAGAGGTGGTTGGTAACTAGAGAAACATATAAACAAGCAGGAGATAAGAACTGCTCTAACGCTGAAATGAAACCAAATCAAAACAGCAATGTATTTGGGAATAGTCTTTATTTACCTTTGCCTCCATGTTTAAAGCTAATCAATATGGTGAGAGTGCCCTTTTAAGGGTCATTGTATTCAGAATCCCTGTGTCTTGCTCTGCCCTCTAAGGTCCTGTACTAGGTATAACAGTGCATGAGGTATGCCAGGAATGTTCCTTTAAACTTTGGTGACCTCAGGTGTAAAATTAGATACCTGTCAGGTAAAGGGATAAATATATCATTTTCCATCAAAACATTTCGGGTTAAATCCTCGCAACGGAATAAAGTATTTACTAAAAGAAGAAAGATTTTTGGAGACATCAGTTTATTTCTGACCAAGCTAAATATAGTTTTGTGGCGGGGGGGATTTGTGCATAAACTAAAAAATATTCAGGTTGCCGTGGGCCCTACTTTTTATAAATGGTAAAATATTCTGTACATGCGGATCTGTAGGCATCGCACGATTTGAACCGTAACTTGCATAAGACGGTTTGCATTGGTGTCATAGTTTTCATTACATACAAAAAATGGGACATTACTCAAAAAACATGAAGCTTCTCTCTTCTTCTTGATCTTTCAGTGCAACTAATGAAAACGATGACATTTTTGGGGCCATATTCACAGCTCAATGGCTGGACTAGACTGAACCCAGAAGCAGGCAGCTCTGGCCTATATGCTACCTGGGAAAAATGAACAGGTGCAGCTAATTGCTGAGCAGCAGCTCACACCCCCCACTGCTAGGGGGACAATTAGATGATAAAATCTCGCTTTTGTCACTAAAAATACTTTAAGGATTTTAGCGCTAAAATCCATTAAAAAAAAAAGAAGATCTTTAGCGGCAAAAGCGAGTTACCTTTAAGAGTGCCAAAACCTGTTATAATAAACCCGGATATTAGTGCCAAAATCCGTAAAAAAAATAATTTTTGCCGACAAAAGCGAGAAAACTTTATCACTCCAAAGTCCACCAAAAACTGTATTTTTAGCGACGAAAGTGAGCCAACTTTATTAGCGCCAAAATCTGTAAAAAAAAAAAAGATTTTAGCGGCAAAATCCATAAAAAATTTATTTGTGCTGACAAAAGCGAGAAAACTTTATCACTCCAAAGTCCACCAAAAACTGTATTTTTAGCGACGAAAGTGAGACAACTTTATTAGCAGCAAAATCCGTAAAAAAAAACGATTTTAGCGGCAAAATCCCTAAAAAACTGTATTTTTGCCGACAAAAGCGAGAAAACTTTTTTTTTTTTTTTCATATTCAAAAGCTTTTATTAAAGGCATAAATGAACAATCAGAGTCAGGCGAATCACATAACATCCAGTTCTGAGGACATGTGGAACATTAAGGGGGTAATGGAGGAGGGAAGAGGGAAGAGGGGTCAGGAGGGAAAAAGGGAGGGAGAGGTAGAACATGTCACATCAAACGTCTTATTCAAGCTGTTTATAGCATAATAGACATGGAGAAAAACCAGTAGTCGTAGAAAGACAAGATGTTATAAACATAAGTGATGGCACAGTAACTAATGGAGGCTCCTGAACCAAGGGGAAAGGCGATTATTAGGCCTATCAAGCCTGGTCTATTGAGGACCAGTCGTGGGCATTTCGCCACGGGGAGGAGCGACCAATTCACACGGATGACATAGCATAACAATGTCTCATGCATGCTGGACAAGCAGCCGTCTAGCCATCGACTCGGATAAGCAATTATACAAAACAAGAATACTGTCACGATACTAGTGGATACAGCTGGAATCCAATGGCTTGGACTGGCTTGGGCACAGCGAAGACAGATGTAGACTGGAACAGGAGGCAGCAGAGCTGTAGACTGGATCCAGGCAAAGTCAGGAGGAGCACAGTTGAATGATACGTAGGTATCAGAGTTTGCAGGGTAAACCGCAAAGGTGAGGAACTAACAAGGAAAGCAAGTTCCAGGCTAGAGGACTGCACAGCAGGAGCTTAACACAATACTCAAGCAATGGAGATCAGGCTTGAGGAGTTTATATATGCTGGCAACAGGAAACAGGAAACAAGATGGCCACCCAGCTGAGACACGATCCACCATCTTGACTGAGGGCAAACTTAAGGGCAAACACAGTAAACAAGTTCCAAGGTATGGCAGGAGAATTCTGACATTAATCCCACTCAACATGCGCCTCTGACGATACCTGACTTGGTCTTTCCGGATGTCTTTGATGCAATGGTCTTATCAGTCGAGGAGCATTGATGTTACTCACTGGTTCCCATGAATTTCTTCTTCGGGCCCATAACCTTGCCACTTAATGAGGTATTGTAGCTGGTTTCTGAAAATTTCTCGAGTCCAGGATTTGCTCCACAACAAACTGTTCTTGCCCATCAATCTCTATCTGCATCAGGAGGAGGAGAACACGTCCGGAAAGGGGTTGGGCATGGCAGGCTTTAGCAGAGACACATGAAAAACAGGGTGGATTTTCATAGATGGTGGGAGTTTGAGCCGAACAGCTACTGGACTGATTATTTTGATGATCTTATATGGCCCGACAAACTTCTGTCCCAGTTTTGGTGAAGGGACTCTAAGTTTCAAATTTCTGGTGGAAAGCCATACCTTATCTCCCACTTTAAAAGTTGGTGCTGGCCTACGATGTTTATCTGCCATCTTCTTGTAATTTTCTTGAGCCCTCTCTAGTGTTTCCTTTAGTAGCTGTAAATTTTGCTGTAAAGCAGAGATCCTTTCCGCAGCAGCTGGAATATGTGGAACAGCAGGGAATTTGGGAAGAATATTTGGATGGTACCCCAAATTTGCAAAGAAAGGAGTCTGTTTGGTGGAAGCATTTTGGGAATTATTGTACGAAAATTCGGCCACAGGAAGCAGATCAACCCAGTCATCTTGTAGGTGACAAATATAGCATCGCAGGTACTGTTCCAGGGTCTGATTTGTGCGTTCAGTCTGTCCGTTAGATTGTGGGTGAAAGGCGGTTGATAGATTAATATCAATGTTAAGTGCTGAACAAAAACTCCGCCAAAATTTGGATGTAAACTGCACCCCACGATCCGAGATAACTTCATCCGGAACACCATGAAGACGAAACACATTTTGAACTATGAGGTCAGCGGTGTCCTTGGCAGAGGGTAGACCGGTACATGGTATGAAATGTGCAGCCTTGGTGAGTCGGTCAACTACCACGAGAATGGTATTCTTCCCCTGAGAGGTAGGTAGATCTACGATAAAGTCCATGGATATAGAACCCCAGGGGCGAGAGGGGACCGGCAATGGTTGTAACAAACCCGTTGGTGAAGAACGTGGAGTTTTGCATCTCGCACAGATGTCACATGATGTCACAGACGTCTTTACATCCTGTAGAGATTGGGCCACCAAAAGAATCGGGATAAAAATTCCTGCGTCTTCTGAACTCCTTTGTGACCAGCAATCTTCGAATCATGGGCTAGCCTCAGAATCTTCAGTCTTACGGTTTCGGGGATGTATAGTTGCTGCCCGTGGGTCCACATCTTTTTTTTAAGCACCAACTGTACCTCATAGTGGTCGGGATAGTAAAGTGTCAGTGTCATAGGCCTCTCTTACCTCTTTAAGCAAGTCTTTATTATGGATTACATCCCACAACATTGACCCAGGAACGATGTTCTTAGGCGAATAGTAGGAGTGGAATCATTGGAGAACATTCTTGATAGAGCATCCGCCTTGCCATTACGGGATCCGGGCCTGTAAGAGATTACAAAGTTGAACTGATTGAGAAAAATACTCCAGCGAGCTTGGCGAGGAGATAGACACTTGGCTGATCTAACGAATTCAGATTAAGGTGATCATTGAGTACATTTATTTGCTGTGAGGTTCCTGAAGATGATGTCTCCATTCTTTATAAGCTGCAACGATAGCTAATAGTTTCTTTATTCCCCACATCATATTTCCTCTCATGCGGGTGATAAAGTCGGGAGAAAAAATGCAAGGATGTAATAAACTCTTGTTTCCCGTTCTTTGTGACAGAATAGCTCCTGCAGCACAGTCTGAAGCATCTACTTCCACAATGAAGGCGAGTTCTGGGTCAGGATGAACTAACACCGGGGCTGTAGTGAACTTGGCCTTTAGGAGAGAAAAGGATTCTTGTGCTTGAGGAGACCAAACAAAAGCATTTCTCTTCTTAGTCAACTGTGTGATTGGAGAGATTATTTCTGAGAAATTCCTGATGAAGCGTCTATAGAAGTTGGCGAAACCTATGAAACGTTGGACATCTTTTATGTTTCTGGGGGTAGGCCAGTCTATTATTGCTTTAATCTTGCTAGAGTCCATTTGTAGACCATGAGGTGAAATTATGTAACCAAGGAATTGGATCTCGGTCTGATGAAATTCACACTTTTCAATCTTGATGTAAAGTTGGTTCTCTCTTAGCCTCTCCAGAACAAGCTTCACATGTCTCTGGTGTTCTTCCTTTGAGTTGGAGAAAATCAGGATATCATCCAGATAAATGACTATGAATTGATCCAGGAGGTCTCTGAAGATGTCATTGACGAGATGTTGAAAAGTGGCAGGAGCATTACAAAGGCCAAAAGGCATCACGCAATATTCAAAGTGTCCATAACGTGACCTAAAGGCAGTTTTCCATTCATCTCCAGATCTGATTCGAACCAAGTTATAGGCGCCTCGTAGATCTAATTTGGAAAAGATCTTCGCATGTTGCACTCTCTCCAGTAGCTCAGGGATCAGTGGTAGAGGATAACGGTTTTTGATGGTAATTTTGTTAAGTTCTCTGTAGTCAATGCAAGGTCTTAAGGAACCGTCCTTCTTCTTAACAAAGAATATGGGAGCCCCCGCTGGTGAGGAAGATGGGCGGATGAACCCCTTGGCCAGATTTTCTTCTATGTAATCCTTGAGGGCTTTTTATTCAGGAGCTGCCAAGGGGTAGATGTTTCCAAAAGGTATAGGTGCACCTGGAAGCAAGGTCTGGGGGCAATATATGGGTCGGTGTGTGGGGAGCATGTCTGCATTCAGTTTGCTGCAGATGTCTGCAAATTCCCTGTATTCCGAGGGTAGCTCTACTATTTTATTATCTTGAGCTGGGTCTTCGGGGCTTTGTTCAAAGTGAGCTGAGGGAAGGGCATCCTCCGCTGGGAAGCTTATCTCCCTGGTTTCCCAGTTGATAGCTGGGTTCTGTGCTTGTAGCCAGGGTAGGCCTAGGATGACAGGGAAGTGTGGGGAAGAGATCAATAGGAAAGACAGGACTTCACGATGATGGGATGTCATAATGATCTCAAGTGGTTCTGTCTCTTGGTCCACTGGCCCTGAGTTCAGTGGGGATCCATCTACTGTTTCCATTACCACGGGTGAGAGTCTTTTCTGAAATTTAACCCCGTGCTTCTGAGCAAAAGACAGGTCCATGAAATTGCCACTTGCCCCCGAGTCTACCATAGCTGAGGTAGATACCCATTGAGAGTTAACCCGGAACTTGATGGGAAGGAAGTAATGAGAGTCTTTGTTTTCTTTCTTAATATGAGGTGCCAACCGATGAGATAAATGGATAATTGTGTTTTCAGATAAGTCTGTTTTGAAGCAATGATTCTTCATCTGAGCTATCGTGGTCCATAATGGCTGCCACCAGTCTCCGTGGACGGCTAGGGCAGTTGATAAGGAAGTGGTCAGACTTTCCACAATAGAAGCAAAGACTTTCCCGGAGCCGGTGCTCCCTTCTTTCTGAGCTCTCACGTTTTACTATGGAATCCACTTGCATAGGCTCAATTCCTGGCTCTCTGCGGATCTTCCCTTGGGGTTCCTTAGGAAAGCTGGCAGGGACTGTCAGGGACTGCTTAGTATCAAAATTTAGAGCAGCCCACCTCTCCTGTCGTCGTTCAGACAGTCGGGTATCGATTCGGATGCAGTGATTAATGAAGGCATCCAAACCTGAAGGGGCCTCTGCACGGGCAAGTTCATCTTTTACTGTACTGCGTAGTCCTTTCCTGAAAAAAGACAATTTTGCTGCGTCATTCCAGTTGGTGTCGACTGCCCACCTCTTGAACTCCATGGCATACTCGGCAACGGGGCGTTTTGCCTTGGCGCAAGGATAGTATTGCAGCTTCAGCAGTAGCACCGCGATTGGGATCGTCAAACATCTGACTCATGGCGTCGATGAACTCCTCCAGGTGATTCAGCCGGGCGTCTTGAGTCTCAATTAAAGGACTAGCCCAGGCAATGGCTTTGTGCGTCAGCAGCATAATAATACACAGGACCTTCGATCTGTCTGTAGGAAATTGCGCAGGGTTTGCGTCGAAGTATAGCCTACATTGATTGAGGAAACCCCGGAATTTGTCACGATCTCCGCCGAATCTGAAGGGTGGCAATTTCGGGCTCATGACAGGCACCGAAGTGGGTGGTCCAGAGGCTTGACTCTCCAGGTGGACCATCCGGTCGGATAATGCGTGCACCGTTTCGC
Organism: Phyllomedusa bahiana; assembly: GCA_025379985.1. Lineage (NCBI taxonomy): Eukaryota > Metazoa > Chordata > Amphibia > Anura > Hylidae > Phyllomedusa > Phyllomedusa bahiana. Next base: position 131,311 of record JAODAL010004498.1, on the reverse strand, counting down.
GTAGTTCCTGGATCGCTTGTCCATACACTTGGATATTATGACCAGTCTGGCCTTCGTAAGCATCACATTTAGTTTTCAATGCTTGCATCTCGGTGCGCATGTTAGCCATAGCAGTTTGAAGCTGTTTGAAGCGAGCTTCCGGACTACCAGCCCCAGCGGACTCCATTTTTTTAGGCTTGAGTATCCTGTCACGATACTAGTGGATACAGCTGGAATCCAATGGCTTGGACTGGCTTGGGCACAGCGAAGACAGATGTAGACTGGAACAGGGGGCAGCAGAGATGTTAGACTGGATCCAGGCAAGGTCAGGAGAAGCACAGTTGAGCGATATGTAGGTATCAGAGTTTGCAGGGTTAAACCGCAAAGGTGAGGAACTAACAAGGGGAAAACAAGTTCCAGGCTAGAGGACTGCACAGCAGGAGCTTAACACAATACTCAAGCAATGGAGATCAGGCTTGAGGAGTTTATATATGCTGGCAACAGGAAACAGGAAACAAGATGGCACCCAGCTGAGACACGATCCACCATCTTGACTGAGGGCAAACTTAAGGGCAAACACAGTAAACAAGTTCCAAGGTATGGCAGGAGATTCCTGACAAATACAAAGTCAAAACAAGACTGACAAAAAGAAAAGGAAACTATCAGACGGCTCAGTGGTAGCATCGTATGGTAGGGTAGTTCTGTAAGCAAGGATTATGTTCACCCAGAAACCAAAAAGAAGCGGTTAGCCATTATGATAGCGCTTATAGGTATGAACTGTAGAAACTCGACCCACAAAAAGATATCCAATCTCCCCATGTAACCAGGTATTTACTGTGTTGCAGAGGAGAGTCTGTCCTAAATTCCTCCATTCTCTGGAGCACCTGAATTTCCTTGAACCAGCTGGTGATAGATGGGCTAGAAGCAGAGAGCCACAACCTGGGTATTACCGTTTTTGCCGCTAGAAGCAAAAATCTAATCAGTTGGGTTCTTAATGTAGATGTCGGCAGAGGGATACAGAATAGCAGGATGGTGGCGGGATCGTTCCGTAATTTTATTCCAGTTATAATATGTATGATATCAAGTACTTTAAGCCAAAAAGGCTGAAGCACCGGGCAACCCCACTATATATGAGCCATAATGCCTATGTCCGATTTGCAGCGCCAGCAAACATCGGGAGATCCTGGGAACACCACACTCAAACGGGCGGGAACTTTGTACCTTCTAGAAACAATTGTGTAATGTAATTCTTGAGCTTTATAGGAGACAGAGGACTTATGTGTTAACTGATATGTTTTACACCAGTCCTCTTCAGATAACTGCATGTTTAATTCACGTTCCTAGCTCCGCTGAAAAGGAAGTTTGTCCTCTCCCTGAACTTCGGTTAATAAACTATATAAGCCAGAAAGGGTACGTCTTACCGAATATTTGCCTAGGCACTATAATTCAAAAGTAGTGTGGGCTCTATGGACATCTAGGGTACGGTTCCATTCCGCATACAGACTACGCAATTGATAATAGTGTAGTCTTGAGAAATTCGTACTGGCCACATTCTCCACCAGTTCCTCATATCCCTTCACCCCTGATAAGGATAAAAAGCGGTCAATAATTGAGAGGGGGGCATGTGCACCCAACAGATTGGCTATCGCTGAGGATAGAGATTCAGGCACTGCCGGATTGCCTAATAATGGAGTGCACGGGCCTCCTAGGGGATAAAGCCGCATCTTTGAAGCATACACCCTTCGTACCAAGACGGAGACTCGCGCAATCAATGGGACGCGGCGCAACAAGCCCTTTGATAACATCGACGTCGGGAGCCAGGGTAAGGCTGCGATGGGGGCTTTATATATCTGGGATTCTAATAACACCCAAAGTTTGGGGCTTGTCGTATTAAAAGCGTCTAGCGTACGCACTGCAACAGCGGCTAGGAAATACGCTCGAAAGTCCGGAAGTGATAGACCCCCCCTTCGATTTTGGACGAGACAGGGTGGATTCCGCGATTCTGGGGTGTCCTTGTGCCCATACAAACTTAGAGGTGACCCTGCTTAAATCTTTGAAGAAAGATTTCGGTAATACGATGGGGACTGCCTGAAAAAGATATAAAAGCCTCGGGAGGAAATGCGAGAAAACTTTATCACTCTAAAGTCCACAAAGAACTGTATTTTTTTTGCGACGTAAACGAGACAACTTTGTTAGCGCCAAAATCCGGAAAAAAAACCCCTTATTTTTGGCGACAAAAGTGAGATAACTTTATTAGCGCCAAAATCCATAAAATTACTACAAGATTATACATAAATGCTTTAAATAATATAAATAATGTGCTTTCCATCCCCTTTGTAGGGTGGAGTCACATTCAATGGTTTGATTTATGCAGACATTAAAAACCAGACTTGAAGAGAAGCAAAAAAAACGCACCAAAAACGGGCGATTTTTCAGCAGCTTTTTGACAGACAGGGGACAAAAAACTCAGTTTTATGAACGTTTTTAGGATTTGGTTTTCTGGTCGTTTTTTTGTCCACTGCAGGGCACTCAGACCCTAAGGCCATGTCCCCATGGCACCGGTTTGCGGGCGGTTTTTTAGACAGTTTGCGGTTTTGCAGACCGCCTGAAAAACCGGTAGCAAACTTTTACACGGGCCTCTATGGAAAACCCGTGCAGCAGTCCCCACTGCACGGGTTTTCTGCCCAGCGGTTTTTCAGACCGCCGGCGGCCCGAAAAACATTCTACTTGTTCATTCTTCCGGTTTTCGGACGGAATATGAACAAGTTAATGAAGGGGGGAGGGCTTTTCTCCGCTCACTGCGGAGAAAAGCCGTCCTCCCGCGGACGTGTGCACGGCCCAAAAACCGGACAAATACCGGTCGGATAAACCAATCGGTATTTGTCCTGTGCCGTGGGGACCCGGCCCCTAAGGCTATGTTCACACGTCTTAAGTGCGGGGTAACCCGAATTCGCCGTTTGGCGGGGAGGGGCGGTGGGGGGGCGGGGGGTGGGGGTTATCGTGGCGGGGCCGGCACTTCGCCGGCCATAGACTATCACTGCTAGCGGCGCGTAAACGCCGCTAGAAGTGACATTTTGAATTATCTCCCGCCGGGCGGGTAGAGGAGACGTAATCCTAGTTCTCTATGAGAACTGTGAATTACCGTAATGAATGGGCCGTTTTCGGCCCGTAATTGGCGCACTTCGGCGCGTAATTACGGACCGAAATACGGCCCATTTTAAGCCGTGTGAACATGGCCTAACTGATCCGCACCTGATGGTAGATCTGTGCAATATGCTATCAGTTTCTGGGTCGTAAGGTTATAGCTTGGATGATTGTGGCATCTATGAATATATTCTCAGATAGAATTGCACTTTAAATGGGACAGGAGGAAATACCTTGCTGACCCTGAAGGCATCAAAACACACAATACAGGTGCTATTTATGACGACCTATATAAATCAATGGACTGTATTGTGACAGCCTATGTGAATGGCCCATAAAACAACAAAGCACACAGATCCTGACAAAAGCGACTACACATGAGGCTCAAAAGAAGAGTATTGAAAGATAAAGGCGAAAATCTAATACGGTTCCTGCATACGTTTTACAGGACTGTTCATTTCCCACCGGCAGGCAGCGGAGGGTGGTGATGCTTCACTGACCACATAGGGTAGACGGGAGGGATGGGGGAGAGCTCCTGTGGCAGCCAGCTACCTGTATAGCCGGAGGCAGGTTTCAGCTGAGGTATGTGAGAAGAAAAGAGGAAAAGCAAACACACAAAACAAATAAAGCAGAATGCTAGCTCAGGAGAGACTGAAAAGGTCTGTAGCTATAGCGACCAGCGCTGGCAGCCTATCAGGAGAGATTGAACAGGTCTGTAGCTATAGTGACCAGCGCTGGCAATCTATCAGGAGAGAGTGAACAGGTCTGAAGCTATAGGAACCAGCGCTGACAACCTATCAGGAGAGATTGAACAGGTCTGTAGCTATAGCGACCAGTGCTGGCAGCCTATCAGGAGAGATAGAACAGGTCTGTAGCTACAGCGACCAGCACTGACAACCTATCAGGAGAGATTGAACAGGTCTGTAGCTATAGTGACCACCGCTGGCAGCCTATCAGGAGAGAATGAATAGGTCTGTAGCTATAGCGACCAGCAATGGAAGCCTACCAGGAGAGATCGAACAGGTCTGTAGCTATAGCGAACTGAGGAGCTGATGCAGCCCATAAAGAGGGAATATCTAGGAATAGGTCGGACACTGTTAATGGACACATATTGCAAAGTGACTTCTTTTTGCAAGATCTTTAACATAAAAAGCAGCAATCCCTGTAGTGAGACAACCCCTTTAATGTTTCCTTTAATTCCGAATCCATGGATTTCACCCTATGCATTACAAAGGGTGAAATACAGTGTGAAAATCTGCAGCACTTCCGCAACAGGATAAGCATGCTATGGAAATTCTCAGCATGTTCAGATATTCCAATTTTTCAGTATGTGTGAATGTAATATTAGAAACCAATTGCTGTGAACCTGCATAGCAAATGCACTGTATCTGACCCAAACTTTAAAAGGAATCTATCGCCAAGTTTTTTTTTTTACTTATTAAAACCAGACCATGTTCTTTTTTTCTTTGCTGTTTTTATCTTCGGATTGTAGATTTCTCAATTCTGTTGTCTATATAGGATTGTGGTGACAGCATTCTTGCCTGAGCTGCTTTAAACAGCATTTAGAGAGATGCTTTACAGCAGCTTCATGCACATAGGAGCTTGTGGACTGAATCAGTATCATTGACTTCTATAGGAGAGTGTTGTGGGCATGCTCTGTGACCTGGGAAGAAGTCATTGTGCAAGGAGGGAGAGCTTTGACATCTCCTGTTGTGACTGGTGGATCCTGTGTTATCTATACACATTGGTGTCACCTTTCAGTGTAATCCTGTCTGTGCTGATAATGAGGAGACTGCAGAGAAGTGATCTCTACAGAACAGCAGCTGACTCATTGACTTCTATAGGAAAGTGTTGTGGGCATGCTCTGTGACATGGGAAGTAGTCAGTGTGGGGGAGCTGTGACATCTCCTATTGTGACTGGTGGATCCTGTATTATCTATACACATTGGTGTCACCGTTCAGTGTAACCCCGCTTGTACTGATAATGAGGCATTATGGGAAAGGAGCTGAGAAGCCCAAGCGCCCTCTATTGGATGTAACAAATCCTGACTCACTGAATCTTTAAGAAGTAAAAGGGATATTAGCCAAGCCAGTGCCACTCATCTACAGACAGCGGTTTCGGGATTTTGCCCCTCATCAGTGCAGAGCAGAGTGATACTGGCTGGCTGGGTAGGAGGCAATGAGTGGCTCACTGATAATGAGCAGACTACTGAAAATCTCTCTCTCTACAGAACAGCAAGTGTCAGACTATTATTAGCCAAAGTAAGAACTGCAGGACTTAAAGGAGTTTTATCGTTTGAACTGTTTGTGCTCTTCAGCTAATTCTCTGAGATTGAATTTGAAATCCAGGGGCGAGTCTCTTCTCTCAGCAGGCATGTCTCTCCTCCCAGGAGGCGTGCCTCCCCTTACTGAAGACCTGTGACATCATTCTGGGTGAGGCAGTAGAAGCAGAAGTATGTCTGTAGAGGACAGCTATACAGCCTCCTGCATGCTGCTCCTGTGTCTGCAGAGCTTCAGGCTGACTCCACAAGCTCCTTGCTGGGCTATAAGCAGTTATACATACAACCTGAACTGATGAGACATGTGAGGAGTGTACACTTCCCCCCCTTTTCCCCTCTGTTACCAGGCAGCAAATTGGGTTATATGGAGCAATGCACACTGCCCTCCCCCTCCTCTGCCCCTGTTAACAGGCAGGAGACTCTATAATACTGTGTTATATGAGGGGATCAACCAGTAATTGCCCAGATCATTCACCCTAGAGCTGGGAGATGAGTATAGAGCCAGCAGACCTTGGTTTTACTATCAATTTTAACAGCTCAGAGGGGAGAAAAAACAGAGTTTGCAGGCAGCCAATCACAGTGCAGGGGGCATGGCCGAGGTGGTTCCTCTCTGGGGGCATATCCCAACAGGTTGAATGAAATGTCAGCCAGCCAATCTCAGTGCAGGGGGCGTGTCCCGACCAGCAGCATCAGAATACAGATTAGCTCATATCTGCTAAACCAAGTGACAGAGGTAATGCAACCCAATTACAAAAGTGCTTATTTTTACTGTCCCCATAATCTGAGACATGATCTTTGTAGCGATAACACCCCTTTAAGAATATTTTGAAAAATATTGAAAGTGATATGAAATTTAAAAAAAAAAAAAAAATTTTTTTTTTTTAAGTAATTTTTTGATGACATTCCCTTTAAAGAGGTGGGGGAACCACCTTCAGCCGTCACAGTAACAAATCATCTAGCATGGGGGGCTTTCATTATTTCCTATAGAAAAATCACTTAACTTGTAAATCACGTTTTCTCTTCATCCTACGAGGCAGCAAACAGCTGTCATGTATGGAAGCCACTTTTCCGGGACCTGCAATAGAACAGCTCACACAAGCAAGAAACAGCAAGAAAAAAAAAAAAAAGAGGAACATGAAGACAAAAAGAGATAGAGAGGATGTGGGTAAGAGAGACTATAGAACCACTTTTTAATTATACAATTTTCCAAGAAAAAAATAAAATAAAAAACAACATGTAAAATAAACCCATAAATCCTCAGCTCAGTACTGCCTGTCCCACTCCGAATGGGTTGCTATAGATACGACAGTTCTGCTATGGGCTGGGATCATTCATATAGGAGAAATAGAAATGTATAGGAGACAGAAAGCTGCCTCGGGCCATTGCATGTTGAAAGTACAAGCACGTAACTTCAACAGCGCTAATGAAGGCGCATTGCGGCGTGTACCTGTGCATGCCGCAATTATATATCCTAAGGTTCATTTGCGCAATTAAATTTAGAAGAATTTAAAGCAAACGTGTCACGTGATTTATGCTGCCCTATCTTAAAGCATGATGTGATAGAGGGAGAGAAGCTGAGCTCTGTGATATATAGGGTTATAGGATAGAGGAGAGAAGCTGAGGTCTGCTATATATAGGGTTATATGATAGAGGAGAGGAGCTGAGCTCTGTGATATATAGGATAGAGGAGAGAAGCTGAGCTCTGTGATATATAGGGTTATACGATAGAGGAGAGAAGCTGAGCTCTGTGATATATAGGGTTATGTGGTAGAGGAGAGGAGCGGAGCTCTGTGATATATAGGATTATATGATAGAGGAGAGGAGCTGAGCTCTGATATATAGGGTTATATGATAGAGAAGCTGTGCTCTGATATATAAAGGTTTATATGACAGAGGAGAGAAGCTGAGCTCTGTGATATATAGGGTTATATGATAGAGGAGAGAAGCTGAGCTCTGTGATATATGGGGTTATAGCAAGGAGGGAGCTGAGCTCTGTGATATATAGGGTTTATGATGGGAGGGAGCTGAGTCTGTGATTTAGGGTTATTGACAGAGGAGAAAAGCTGAGTCTGTGATTATGGGTTATATGTGGGGAGGGAGCGAGCTCTGTGATATTAGGATTATATGATGAGGAGGGGAAGTGGCTTGTGATATACAGGGTTATGATAGAGGGAGGAGCTGAGTCTGTGTATATGGGGTTTTTGGACGAGGAGAGAAGTGGCTCTGTGTATATAGGGTTTTATAGAGGGAGGGCTGAGTTGTAAATTTTAGGGTTATATGATGAGGAGAGGAGTGAGCTCGCTTCTTCCTCTACAATAAAACCTATATACCCCCGAGCTGTTTTCCTCTATCATTATAACTCTATATCCCCAGAGCTGCTTCTCCCTCTATCATGTCATGGTGCTGATACTATGTGATTATATTAAATATTTTTTTCTTCCCTTTTAAAATTATGCAAAGGAAATTTATTTAAAAAGCATATATTTGGAATGTAGGACTTTCATAGCATTCCAAAGTGTTTAAAAAAGGGTTTAAATACTAGTGTTCCAGGGCCGTTTAACAGTTTTATGGGCCCTGGGCCAGAGTGACTGGGCCCCCAACCCCAAAATTTATCAAACATCTAATAATATGACTGTTTCTGTTGCACATAGCAACCAATAGAGATCATAGCGCAATCAAAACTTAGTTTTAATTTTTCAGAGGAAATAAAATAAAGCTTGCTTGTTGGTTGTTGAGTTCGATTGGTTTTAAAAAAAACAAATATTAGACCATTTTGAAAAATTTAAAGGCCCACTTGCTAAACCCCTAAAATCAAGACGCCAGCGTTGAGGACTTGCTTTTTGCGGGAGAAGTTGTATTTTTGGGGGGGAGAAAAATTTTGAGTTTACTTTTAAAATCAATGTTTTTTTTAAAAAAAAAAGTCAGCAAACGAAAAAAAAAGGCTTTTCTGTTTTATTTTTAATTTTTTTTTATCCATTCCATTTTTACACAAATAAACCCCTTAATTTTTTAAAGTTTTTCGGTCATATGGATACAAATATTGTTTTTTATGTTTTATACCCCAATTTAATATTTTTATTTTTATACTTTTTTTTATTTTTTTTTTCCTTTTTGAACCCCTTTTCAGGGTTTAATTTTGAAATCTCTATGAATGGCAGGGACCAGATGCGCCTCTGATCACCGCCATTTAAACCCCTTTCATTGCGAGGCCCATGACTGAGTTTAAAAAAGGGGTTCGGGTCCTCGGGTCACGGGGACTCTGCTGCCCCCGATGGAGCCTGGGGGGATATCTAGCATTTAGCCCTGGGGGAATAGATTTTCCCCAGTTCTGTCTGAAACCCTTTGCTATCAGGGGGCACTGGGTTTTTACTAAAACAACACCTTTTTCATCTGAACTAGTGTTGTATTATCAACAAAAGTATAATGTATTTGCCACAGGGTGTGCTAAAACTTTAAAGTTTTTAAAAAAGAAAAAGTGTAAAAAAATTATCCCCAAGGGGAATAAAAAAAAAATATAAAAAAAGTATAGAAAAAAATAAAAATAAAATTTAAAAAAAAAATTATTGTGCAATTTTTATTACAACAAAAAAAACCCAAAACCATTAGGTACCCACACGACCTAATAACATGTAAATTAACGGTTTTTTTTGTAAAAAGGGTATAAAAAAAATGTAAAAAAATGCAAAAAAAACATTATGTTCAGCTGAAAAAAATTTTTTTTTAAAAAAATTATCGAAATTTAAAATTTGTAAACGACTCCCCCAAAAATACAATTTCTCCCCTAAAAATTCCTCTAAAACTGCGCTATAAAAAAAATAAAATTTGTGCTTTGAAATGCGGGGGCAAAAAATAAAATGTAGTTGTGTCATTAAAGGGGTTGCTCATCATTGATTCCTTTACCTCAGCCCTTTTTTTTGGTTTTACTTTGAATTGGGGGTGTTTACGGGTTTCCACTGGCTGGTAAAAACCCAAGTCTGTAGCTATGAACCAGGCTGGCAGACTTTCTGAGGACACACAGGTCTGTAGCTATAGAACCCAGTGTGGCAGCCTTTCGGGAAAGGACACACAGGTCTGTAGCTATAGCAACCAGTGCTGGCAGAATATGAGAGATCACACAGGTCTGTAGCTTTTAGCCCCCCCCCCCCCTTCTGGCAGCCTTGGAGAGACACACGGTCTGTAGCTATAGCACCAGTGTGGCACCCCCAATCAGGAGAGATTGAAAGGTCTGTAGCTTTTGAAACCCAGTGCGGGCAGCCTATCAGGAGGATAACAGGTCTGTATTTGAACAGGCTGGCGGCCTTCGGGAGAGGTCGAAAGGTTGTCTATAGCAACCAGTGTGACGACTATCAGGAGAGATTGAAAGGTCTGTAGCTATAGGGGGCCCTGCGGGACCCTTATCGGGGGTTTAAACAGGTCTGTAGCTATGCGCCGTGCTGGCAGTATGGGGGGTCAAAACGGTCTGTTTTGTTTGCAACCGGTGGCACCCCTTAGGAGAGTCAAACAGGTCTGTAGCTATAGCACCGTGCTGGCAGCTTTCAGGAGGATTGAAAAAGGTTGTGCTTAGCAACCAGTGTGACGATATCAGGAGGATTAAACAGGTTGTAGCAAAAGAAACCAGTGCTGAAGACTTCAGGAGGTTTGAAAACAGGTCTGTAGCTTAGCAACTATGCTGCAGACTATCAGGAGAGATTAAACAGGTCGGTAGTTGCGCCGGGAGGGGATGCGCCCACACAGAGGGGATGTTAAAAAGGTGGACATGTTAATGGAACATATTGCAAAGTGACTTGTTTTTGAAGATCTTTAACATAAAAAGCAGCGATCCCGGGAGGGACGACCCTTTAAGGCCTTTTCAGGCACCAGGGGTTAATGGGTTAAGTCTTTTTCTTTACTAAATAAAGTGTTTTTTATTGGTAAAAACGGGTTTTGTCAGATTTTTTTTCTTTTAATTTTTCATTTACTTTATTTTTTTTAAATTTCCCCAACTGCGATTAGGTTTATGGGTTAGGGACGGCGGGGAGCACCTGCTGCAAATATAAAGCTTTATGGATCGCCCCCTGTGCCCCCCGGAATGCAGCAGTTATAGAAACCCATGAGCTGCGTGTATCCCGGGGGCACAGGGTGACCAATGGAGTGTTTTATGATGCAGCATGTGTTCGCGTCCTGACCCCGGGCCACTGCCCCATAGGCCCCCGTACCCCTTTGCTGTGCGGAGCCCGGGTCCAGAGGACTCTGCTGGTCTGAAGTCACTGACGTGGCCACAGGAGGGGCCCCCCGGGAGGGAGGGGAGACGTTAGAGGGGGAGCAGGAGGGCTCAAGGGTTGAGGTTCACTTCCCGGCGGGGGAGGAGCAGCGGGAGGGGGGGCGCCCTGCCTCTTTCAGCTCCTGAGTCACTGCCGCGCAGGAGGACGGAGGGGGCGAGCGCAGAGCCCCTTTCTGTTTTTATAACAGGCGACATGTCTGGTTTAAAATGTCCCGGCGGGCCCTTATCCAGGGGCCCCGGGCGTGGCCTCCTGCCCAATGGGAGAACGGCCCTGATGTGTTCACAGGTTGCTCATCTGAGTTATTTAAAGGGAACCCGTCCATAGGTTAGGCCCCCCCTTTCTGGGGCAGCAAAGCTAGTGTCGACCCCTGTTCCCCGCGCTGTGTCCCTTATTCAATAATATGCTGTATTTTTAGAGCATTTACCCCCCCTTAAAATTTTTTCAAAAAGGAGGTGTTAGCCCCCCCCCCCAAAGGCTAGCCGCCCATGCAGTTATTCACTTGTTTTCTACCTTTTAAATTTTAAAAAAGGTTTTCAGTTGAAGTGGGCGGCGGCCCCGGCCCCCGGTGGGCGGGGGTTTTGTAAAAAACTGATCTTGAAGGACTTTCGAATGATTCTTCTGGCTGAAAACTGCGGGTTTGGCTTTTTAAAAACCGAAAAATCGAAAATTTCAGTAAGGGGGCACGGCGGGGGGAAAAAAGCAGGTTGACCTCCTTGTGCTGCCATCAGCAAAGGGGGCATAAACTATGTGACAGGGTTTTCTTTTAAAAAAGTTTGCGGAGTTTATTTTTGTAGTCCCCTTTAAGGGCCATTTCCAAGGCTGAACGCGTTTTCAGCATTCATATTAGGTGTTTTGTATGTTTTTTAAAACCCTGTTTTTTAACGTTTAGTTTAAAAAAAGTGCGATTTTTTTTTTTAAAAATGTGATTGCGTGGAAATAAATTTCCTGTTTTAGGAATTTGCTAACCATTTCAGTGAAAGGTGTTTTTTTTCTCCGTGCACTTCAGTGTTGGGGTAGTTCCTGCATCAAGCAAAAGTCACACTGGATGAGACGATAACTTTATTTTCTTTGGATATAGTGACAGTCATATACCGTATTTTTCGGACTATAAGAAATCACCGAGCTTTTCTGACGGTAGGTGCGTCTATAAATCCGGGGGCGTCTTAAAAAAGGAACTGTACATAGTTTTTGCCCCTGGCTGAGGACAAAAAGCCGTGTCAGACCCGTGTTTCCGCGCTGTGTCCCCTTATTCTGTAAGGGTGTGGGTTTTTTTGTGTTTTAATGCCAATTCTGCAGTTTTCAGCCAGAAGGTTTTGAAGAGTCCTTCAGGTGTCAGTTTTTTATTCCCCGCTCAACTGAGGTAGCCCCCCACCCAAACTGACAAAACATTACTTTGAATAGGTAGAAAATGAATAACGTCAGTGGGCGGAGCTAGCCTTTGGTGGGGGGGAGGGTAAACCTGCCATGAAAAAAGATTTTTGGGGGGGGTAAATTTTTTCTAAAATCTTTCATCTTTCGAAATTTTAAAGGGGCACAGCGCGGGAAACAGCCGGTCTGAAAATTTGGCGGGGTTCTGTCCTCTTTTCCAGGGGGGGGAAAAACATGTGAAAGGTTTTCCCTTTTTTAAAGTCGAAAAATGGGAGGTTTTTTTGGACTATAAGGACATCACCCAGTTTCCCCCCGCGGGAGGGCGTCAATGTCCCGGGGGTCTTAAAGTCCGAAAAAATACGGTACCATGTATTTGGCAGTTTTGGCAATTTGGGTGGAGAAACCGGTGACAATTTAAGGAGCATGTAAAATAAAAATTTGGCAAAGTCAATTTTTTTCCCCAAATGGAAAGCAAGTGAAGATTCCGTTCAGGGTTTTTTTTTTTTGACAAATTTTCTTTACATTTTTCTTTAAATTAACACAATGCAAAGTGTCGTTTTTACCCGGGTTTTTTAAACCCGTAAATTGCACAAAAAAAAAAAGTGGTAAAAAACAGAAAAAGGAAAGGGATTAAATATTAGGCAGGACTTTTTTTCAAAATTTTAAAGAGGAGCCCAAAAAATGAAAGTTCTCCGACCCCCGTGTATTTTTTGCAAAAAACCTTTGGGCTCAACGCCAGGGGGGCCCGTGTGTTTTCTACAAAGTTCTTGGCAGGATCCTAAAGATTATAGGTTTAACCTACAAACTTTTTCCCTCCATCTTGAATATAGGGAAGGTGGCCCTGCAAAGCGTCTCCCAAAGTCAATCAACAAGCTGGCAGCAGCGTGCACCAGCAAGCTCAGATTGCCAAACTCTGGTTTTCGGAGAGAATCTGGTGCTCCTGTCTGAGGTGGTCAACAGAAAGAACGTCCATGTTTTCATGACCTCTTCAGTTTTAGCGGCCGGATATTTTATCGTGATCGGTATTCACTACAAAAGAAGAAACAAAAATACAGTAAATCTGTATTAGACATAAACAGGAACTCAGATGTACCCTCAGCACAGCAAAGACAAAGAAAGGAGATGTGGACATGTTGGAGTTTTTCTGTGCAGAGCAAATTTTACGTGGGTTTATGATCATATGGTGGCCATGCTGAAACTGCTATGCATGGCCTCTGCCTATGTGGACATCTAGTAAAACTGGGCGGTGTGCAGGAGGCTGTACACCGGCATGAGAAGCCCCCCACAGCTCGGTACTGCAGGAAGTAGTCACTTTGGGCGATTCCATGCCATGGGGTTACTTAGTCCCAGGACGGTGACTGTAAGGCCATGTCCCCACGTCACCGGTTTGCGGACGGTTTTTCAGATCGTTTGCGGTTTTGAAAACCGTCTAAAAAAAAAAAAACATCCGCAGACTTTTATATGGGGCTCTATGGAAAACCCATGCAGTCACGATTAAGGGCCACATTTGCTCAGGGCCTGAAACGCGTTGACAGCATGTCATCATTAGGTCTACTTCGCATATTGGGGGAGAAAAGGCATAGAAAAAATTACATCAAATGTATAATCCCTAGGACTGAATAGAATATAAACTTTTATTATACCAAGATAAAAGACAAAAAGAAAAACACATTAAATTCCCTAACAGAAAAAACCCTACCAAAACCCTTACAGTTCTAAGACTACATATCCATAAAATGGGACAACCGCCCCAATAAGGGCGTCTCCAATCAGGAACCTAAACTAAGTAACCCTGATATACCCTAATAAGCTTTTGATTTAGGTATATTGATGATAGAGCTTTTCAGGGTATATCAGGGTTACTTCGTTTAGGTACTAGATTGGGGGCGCCCTTATTTGGGCGGGTCCACCATTTTTTGAATAGGTAGTCTTAGAACTGTAAGGGTTTTGATAGGGTTTTTGTTTCGGTTAGGGAATTTTAATGTGTTTTTCTTTTTGTCCTTTTGTCTTTTATCTTGGTATAATAAAGGTTTATATTTTATTCGGTGCTAGGCATTATACATTTGCTGTAATTTTTTTCTAATTATTTAACAGGATAACCGGGCATGTTTGTGTCTTTTTGGGATAGCCCTTTCCCATGTATCTGCTTTAGGGCGTTTGTAGTTTTTTGAGAAAAGGCATAGACATCATAGCATAGAGGGAATGAAGACTAGGGCGCATTTCATCTAAACATGGCATTCCGGACTTTGGGGCCAACTTTAGTCCATGGCATTTCTGCCTACACTAGGGGGTGGGGATTTAAGGAGTTAAAATACTGCACCTCTTGCTCACTACACCTGATCTCTGGAGCCTCGTTTCGGGACTATACCCAAGGTTCGGAAATTCCTGAGCTAAAGGGAGTATACCCCAAATAAGGATGTAACCAATCACAGACTAACTACTATGCCCATGTAATGCTTTTTTTTATCCAAAAGGAGTATAAAACCTGCCATTTTTGATAATAACGACAGAAATTGTATTCAGACCAACGTGGGAGTTTGGTGTGATCTCATTCTCGGTGCAACACCCTTTATATCCCAGGATAATTTGGAGACCCCACTGGGATGTAGAGCCCCTTTAAGGTTCCATCCATTTCATACAAATGGACTTTCACATACCGGCAGTTCAGGTCTCAATACGACGATACACCACTCTCCTTCTGAGTTGTCTCCCAGTGTTCTCCGCAGTATTCGTTGGAGTACGCTGATCGCCAGGATTTGGAATTTCTTGCTTCTAAAAAGCAAGACACAAATTACACGATGAAACATTATTGAAAAAATTTTCTGCAGAGCATTTCACGAGGATACGACATCGCTTCCTGATTAGTGATGGTCTCCACCACTATCAATCCTCAGTATAAAGAGGTCGCAGAACACCAGCACTCACCGTTCACTTAAAGGGGTTTTGCCAAGAAGTGAGTTCCTTACCTCTTATCTGCTCCGGAGAAAAGATTAACTCAGCATGTTGAGTCACGGGGGAGATGGAGGAGGGTGAGCAGAGAGCCAGGGAGCATCTACAATGTTTACACAAATAATTACATTACAACCAGTGGATTCTCTATACAAAAGACACAGGCTCATTCACTGCTTTTTCTCCCCAGTCCCTTGCAAGCTCCTTCATGTTCCCTGTCATCAGATAAGAAGTGCAGACAACGCAAGCGCGGCCAGATCAGCTCCTGTCAGTGTCCTGGTCGTGTCTAATGTAAACTGTCAGGAAACTAAGGGCATATAAAGAAAGCTGTAGCTCTCAGAGGCTTCACTTTTTGTAATCACATATATTTAGAAAAGTGATTAAATACCCATTTTGGAGGATCCCACGTCAACATTACATCGTGGCAAAACCCCTTTAAATGGAGCATTTCTCTCCACTAACTACGCAGGGAATAAAACTGAAGGAGCTCCTACCCCTTAGTTCAGGTGCTGGTTGAGGGTCCCGTAGCTTTTACCAATTGACGTACCCCAGAATGTTCATCAGACTACTTTTCAGCAGTTGATGTAAACACTACATCTCCCATAATACGCTTTAACCCGGCTTTTCCAGCACAGACTATGAAATAACAGCATTATGAATTCAGCTCTGGATGTTAACAAAATAACTCAAGTTAGAACAGGTTGACTTCTGCAACAGAGGTTTAGTTTTGGAGCCCCTGTCGCAGATCTGTTTCATGACGGACGGCAATGGTTCACATCTGTGTTGGAGGACCCGTTCGGAGCCTCTGTTGCAGGTTTTGTGAAAAACTAAGGGAAAAATTGCGCAGCATGTTGCACTACTGAAACTCCAACAGACCCCACTGATCACATTTTTCACAGAATTAGACAGATCCTCAACACAGATGTGAACCAGACCTTAAACAAAGTACCCAAATAGTCACTCAACATGTTACATACTAGGCAAATTTGTAGACATCATAACCTAACCATTAAAGGGGTTTTCTCACCATGCAGTATCACGGAGCCACAGGCAGCTTCAGACTCACACTTACTAGTTAGGCTGTGGGTGAGTCTATAACAGTGATTGGCGTTTGTGCTCTACTATTCCTAGCTATTCCTGTTACAGTCATATGAGTGCAAGAGGTTAATCATCTGTAGTACACAAGGCTACAGAGCCCTAAAAGGTTAAAACTTGTCATTAACTTAAATAAACAAGCTCCAGTGCTGGAGATGATACTCAGTAGGGAGTGACTCACCATGGTCAGAGAAGGCAGCTGGAGCATTTAGATAAGAGTAAGGGCAGGGAGAAGAGATCGGTGACCAAGAGAAACTTGTGTACACTAACATTATCTCCGGAGTAAAAGAGGTTAATAATCTGTAGTACACAAGGCTACAGAGCTCTAAGGGTATGTTCACAAGGCGTAATTGCGGCGCGTACAGTACACGCCGCAATACGGCGTGTGTTTTGGGAGTCGTGCTGATCAGCGCATATTGCTAAAGCACGGGGGGGCCGGCAGCCCACCGGCCCCATTGACATGCATTGTTCGCGCCGCGTAATTGATGCGAACAATTGATATCTCAATTCTCCCCCCGCGCGTACAATACGATCATATTGTACGCGCCGGGGGACGATGCATAATCCATAGCTCTACGGTAATTGCGGCACGCATTTTGCCACGTATAACGCGCAATAAGCTCCAAAATAAGCAGTGTGAACATACCCTAAAGGTTAAAAATTGTAATTAACCTAAATAAACAAGCTCCTGTACTGGAGATGATAGTAGGGAGTGACTCACCATGGTCAGAGAAGCCAGCTGGAGCAATCAGATAAGAGTAAGGGCGGGGAGAGGAGGTCAGTGACCAAGAGAAACTTGTGTAGACTAGCATTATCTCCTGAATAACGCAAAATCAAAACAGCAATGTATTTGGGAATAGTCTTGATTTACCTTTCCCTACATGTTAAAAGCCAATCACTGTGGTGAGAAAACCCTTTCAACGCCTTGCCAAGTGCCTATAGTTTATCATAGTCAGGGATATACACATCGTCTAATTTTTTACCTCATTTGTGTTAATTTGTGGGGTTGCCTCAGGAGCGTTGCCTTCCGACATGGCATAACTTTCATACATGTCCACAGTTACTACTTTGTCTTCGTTGTTCACCTCGCTCTTCGCTTCAGACTTGGGTGTTTGACCTTGTGATGGTGAAAACACCGCCAGCAGTCCGGTGAATGTGAAAGCCGAGATGAACCGATGCTTGAGAAGGTTGAAGGCTGGATTGTCCTTAAGTTTCTCCTCCACCAGGTTGTCTAGGAGCTCTTGTTCCCTACTAATGTCCCCTGCTCCTCCTCTGTCAAAATGAGGCAGTAGTTTATAAGCATTCTGCTCCAAAGTCGTCTTCTGCAACAGGATCTTGGAAAAGGTCTTCAGAGTGCAAGCAGAGGGTGGCAGATAAGCCGTGCCGCTCTTCTGCGTTTGCCCACTGCTCTTGCCCTGCAGCCAGTCTCTCACACTGGTCTCGTCCTCCAAAGAAATAAGGCTCAAATCTAAAACCTTGTCAGTGCTGCTAGTGGGGGTTTGGTTGGTGGTCTGAGATGGAACAGGGGCCCGATTGTTTTCTATATGCAATGTACCTGCTGTAGGCGGAATGGAGGGGAATACTTTTGCTATTTTAACAACAGGATATTTTTTGGGTGGAGGAATGAACTGTGTAGCATTGTGCGGATGACTAGGTACAGGGAGCAGCGCTGGCTGAACACCCTGTAGTTGAGGAGCTGCCCCGGCCGTGTTTTCTAATGAAGACGACCCATTACTCTTCAGCAGTTGTTGGTGAACAGGAACACACAAAGTAGTTGATGGTCCAGGGGCTAAGTCGGTAGAGGGTCCAGTGACCACGGAGGTAGGGGGTCCAGTGACCACGGCGGTAGTGGGTCCAGGGGCCGCTGCGGTAAAGGGTCCAGGGGCCACGGCGGTAAAGGGTCCAGGGGCCACGGCGGTAAAGGGTCCAGGGACCACGGCGGTAGGGGGACCAGGGACCACGCCGGAAGGGGGTCCAGGGACCACGGCGGTAGTGGGTCCAGGGTCCTCGGCGGTTTGGGGTCCAGAGACCTCGGCGGTAGGGGGTCCAGCGACCACGGCGGTAGGGGGTCCAGAGACCACGGCGGTAGGGGGTCCAGGGACCATGGTATTAGAGTATCCAGAGACCGCGGCGGTAGAGGGTCCAGGAACTACGGCGGTAGAGGGTCCAGGGACCGCGGCGGTAGAGGGTCCAGGGACCACGGCGGTAGAGGGTCCAGGGACCACGGCGGTAGTGGGTCCAGGGACCACGGCGGTAGGGGGTCCAGGGACCACGGCGGGAGAGGGTCCAGGGACCACGGCGGTAGAGGGTCCAGGGACTACCGCAGTAGAGGGTCCAGGGACTAAGTTACTAGAGGGTCCGAGGACTACGGTGCTAGAGGGTCCAGGGACTACGGTAGTAGAGGGTCCCAGGACTATGGTACCAGAGGGTCCAGGGACTAAGGTGGTAGAGGTTCCAGGGACTATGGAAGTAGAGGGTCCAGGGACTATGTTATTAGAGGTTCCAGGGATTAAACTAGTAGGTGTTGCGTTCGTTGATAGGTCAACAGTTTTTATACTGGACGGTTCAGAGACGGGCAAGTTCTGAATTATAGGAGCCTGAATTTGACTTGGGAAAAAAGCTTGGATTGGAATTTGGAACAAGCCTTGGGGAGTAAGAATCAAAGTGGTAGACTGAATCACTGGGCTCAGTGCACTTTGAAACAGCTGTATTGGGAATTGTTGTGAAGCCACTGCTGGAGAGCCCGGCATGGCCTGCACAACCCACGGAGAACCTATAGGCGTACTATTTGTTACACATAGAGAACCAACAGATAGTGTACTATTGCTTATGCTTGTTGCGCACGAAGAAGCAACAGATAGCGTACTATTGCTTATGCTTGTTGCGCAGGAAGAAGCAACAGATAGCGTACTATTGCTTATGCTTGTTGCGCACACAGAACCAACAGATAAGGTATTGTTGCTTATGTTTGTTGCGCACAGAGACGCAATAGCTGGCGTATCGTTGCTTATGCTTGTTGCACACACAGAACCAATAGCTGGCGTATCATTGCTTATGCTTGTTGCACACACAGAACCAATAGCTGGCGTATCATTGCTTATGCTTGTTGCGCACGGAGAACCAATAGCTGGCGTATCATTGCTTATGCTTGTTGCACACACACAACCAATAGCTGGCACACTATTGGTTTTAATTGTTGCATCTGCATCTTGTGCAACAACCACAGTTTCATCTGCTCCTGGCTTATCTATAGAATTAGTGCTTTCTGATGAGACCTGGTTGCTACCAGTACTGTTCGATGGTGCAGCCTGGCACGTTGGCAACGGCACAAAAGGCATAGTTTGCGAGAGACCAGTTGGTGCAGTGGGTGAAGCCACAGGGATGTATGCTTGGTTGACCACTATTTGAGGAGAAACTATAATTCTTGGAGGAAGTAGAACTGTTTTTTTGGCAGCACGGTGAACTTTTGATTGCTGTATCCTTTTTTTCCCTAAGCAACTCATAGACGGTCTTTGGCTTTGGTGCTAATACAGCGACGGCACTTCTTCCTCGCTTTTTTTTTGGTTTTGGTTCACTGGATGTTTCTTCTGAAAAAATGTAAAATAAATGTTCATTTTAGAAAAGCATTTAAAACAAACCTGTCAGGAGGTTCATGCTTCCCCGAGAGCAGGATAAAGGGAGAGAAGCTGAGCTCTGTGACATATAGGGTTATATGATCGAGGAGAGGAGCTGAGCTCTGTGACATATAGGGTTATATGATAGAGGGAGAGGAGCTGAGCTCTGTGATATATAGGGTTATATAATAGAGGGAGAGAAGCTGAGCTCTGTGATATATAGGGTTATATGATAGAGGAGAGGAGCTGAGCTCTGTGATATATAGGGTTATATGATAGAGGGAGAGGAGCTGAGCTCTGTGATATATAGGGTTATATAATAGAGGGAGAGGAGCTGAGCTCTGTGATATATAGTGTTATATGATAGAGGAGAGGAGCTGAGCTCTGTGATATATAGGGTTATATGATAGAGGAGAGAAGCTGAGCTCTGTGATATATAGGGTTATATGATAGAGAAGAAGAGCTGAGCTCTGTGATATATAGGGTTATATGATAGAGGAGAGAAGCTGAGCTCTGTGATATATAGGGTTATATGATAGAGGAGGGAAGCTGAGCTCTGTGATATATAGGGTTATATGATAGAGGAGAGAAGCTGAGCTCTGTGATATATAGGGTTATATGATAGAGGGAGAGAAGCTGAGCTCTGTATGGCCGTTTTCTTCCAAAGACAACGTCACACCTGTCCATAGGTTTTGTATGGTATTGCATCTCAACGCCAAGCTTCAATACCACAACAATCCAGTTGTCAGGTGTAGTGCGGTTTTCAGAAAACGGCAGCCATGTTATTCAATCTTGCGAAACTCTTATGAATAATACAATTCTGGCTACCAGCAGCCTCCACTAGATGGCGCCTACGAGCTTATTGCATACAGCACCCACAAACTCAATAATAAATCTGTACCAAGTAAGCAATGTGGGAGTAAGCAGACAGAAATTTTCTATAAAAATCAATGTCTTTGTGAAGTTTCCTTCTGCTAAAGATCTGAAGCTCCGCAACAGAAAAAAAAAACGGAGCCCAACCCCTAATAATTATAAGGCCATGTTCACACGGCTTAAAATGGGCCGTATTTCGGTCCGTAATTACGCGCCGAAGTGCGCAAATTACGGGCTAAAAACGGCCCATTCATAACGGTAATCCACAGTTCTCATAGAGACCTATGGATTACGTCTCCTCTCCCTGCTCGGCGAATACACCGAGGGGGGAGATAATTCACATGTCACTTTCTAGCGGCGTATAAGCGCCGCCAGCAGTGATTGTCTATGGGCCGGCGAGGTGCCGGCCCCCCGCTCCCGGCCACACGGCGTAACATAACATAACAATGAATATTTATCTCAGTTACTTATTATTCTTAACATTATGTACACATAAGAAAGTTAACGCATACGTACCTAAGGCGCGCTTCGTGGACAAATATGTAAAAAAAAAAAAAAAAAAAAGAATAAAAAACACGTTATACATGGAGGAGATAATAAGCTGGATAAACTATATTTGCATGCAAACAACTGTGAAAAAGCAATGGTTTCTAAAAAAATAAATAAAAAAAATGTAGAAATAAAACTGTATTTTTCCAAGGTTAAGGCCACAGGGCGCTGACAAAACAGCGGTCGGATTCTGATTAAAAGAATCTGACCAGTATTTTATCGTCTTTTGAACATTTAGGGCAGGCATCCTCAAACTGCGTCCCTCCAGCTATTGGGGAACTACAACTCCCATCATGCATTTATATAAGCTATAACAGTAGGAATGATGGGAGTTGTAGTTTCCCAACAGCTGGAGGGCAGTGGTTTGTGGATTCAGCCATCCCTTAGACATTGAACAGTACATGTTCCTCCCTAAAACCGGTCGGAAGAATGTGCATACTTTTTTTTTGGGATGGTTTTCGGATTCGAAATCAAACCTCTGTAGACTACAGCTTGGATTTTCAACTGACGTCTATGGGGATGGTTGACAGACAGATTTCAGATGCAAAAACTGTCTGAAGAACAAACTGAAAGATCTTGTAAAAACAAGTCACTTTGCAATATGTGTCCATTAATAGTGTCCTACCTATTCCTAGATATCCCCTCTTGTATGGGCTGCATCAGCTCCTCAGGTCGCTATAGCTACAGACCTGTTCGATCTCTCCTGATAGGCTGCCAGCACTGGTTGCTATAGCTACAGACCTGTTTGATCTATCCTGATAGGCTGCCAGCACTGGTCGCTATAGCTACAGAACTGATTGATCTCTCTTGATAGTCTGCCAGCACTGGTCACTATAGCTACAGATATGTTCAATATCTCTTGATAGGCTTCCAGCGCTGGTTGCTATAGCTACAGACCTGTTCGCTCTCTCCTGATAGGCTGCCAGCACTGGTCACTATAGCTACAGACCTATTCAATCTCTCCTGATAGGCTGCCAGCACTGGTTGCTATAGCTACAGACCTGGCTTCTACTGCAGCCTAGTGGAAGCCAGTAAACATGACCCTTAATTCAAAGTGGAACCAAGTAAACAGGACTGAGGTAAGATGAATCAATGTAGTGAGATAATCCCTTTAATGAAACACAACTTCCAACCAATGGGTGCAGACCTTATTATATGTGGAAGGAATCTTCCATTCTAAGAAGCAAATCTACTGTGCCCAACCACATGTTTAACCCCTTCCTGACGGATGGTCATAATAATATGGCACACATTTTTTTTCCTCCTCGCCTTCTGAAGGCCATAACTTTTTTACTTTTCCACCCACATAGACAAATGAGGGCTTTTAGTTTGCGGGACAAGATGGACTTCCTAATGATGTTATTCATATTACAATAGAATATATTGGGAAACGGCAAAAAACTTCTAAGTGTGGCAAAATGTGAAAAAAACGTACTTGCGCCATGTTTGCGGGAATTTTGTTTTTACAGCGTTCAATCTTCGGAAAAAATTATGTGTTATCTGTATTCTATAGGTGGATACGCATCCAAACCAAACATGGAGCCCGCAGATCAGATAGCATGTCCTCAGCTCCTCCTGCTCTATAACATTGGGCCACAGATCAGATAGCATGTCCTCAGCTCCTCCTGCTCTATAACATGGGGCCTGCAGATCAGATAGCATGTCCTCAGCTCCTCCTGCTCTATAACATGGGGCCACAGATAAGATAGCATGTCCTCAGCTCCTCCTCTATAACATGGGGCCACAGATCAGATAGCGTGTCCTCAGCTCCTCCTGCTCTATAACATGGGGCCACAGATCAGATAGCATGTCCTCAGCTCCTCCTGCTCTATAACATGGGGCCCACAGATCAGATAGCATGTCCTCAGCTCCTCCTGCTCTATAACATGGGGCCCGCAGATCAGATAGCATGTCCTCAGCTCCTCCTGCTCTATAACATGGGGCCTGCAGATCAGATAGCATGTCCTCAGCTCCTCCTGCTCTATAACATGGCCCCGCAGATCAGATTGCGTGTCCTCAGCTCCTCCTGCTCTATAACATGGGGCAGATCAGATAGCATGTCCTCAGCTCCTCCTGCTCTATAACATGGGGCCCACAGATCAGATAGCGTGTCCTCAGCTCCTCCTGCTCTATAACATGGGGCACAGATCAGATAGCGTGTCCTCAGCTCCTCCTGCTCTATAACATGGGGCACAGATCAGATAGCGTGTCCTCAGCTCCTCCTGCTCTATAACATGGGGCCACAGATCAGATAACATGTCCTCAGCTCCTCCTGCTCTATAACATGGGGCCACAGATCAGATAGCATGTCCTCAGCTCCTCCTGCTCTATAACATGGGGCCACAGATCAGATAACATGTCCTCAGCTCCTCCTGCTCTATAACATGGGGCCGCAGATCAGATAGCATGTCCTCAGCTTCTCCTGCTCTATAACATGGGGCCACAGATCAGATAGCATGTCCTCAGCTCTTCCTGCTCTATAGCATGGGGCCACAGATCAGATAGTATGTCCTCAGCTCCTCCTGCTCTATATAACATGGGGCCCACAGATCAGATAGCATGTCCTCAGCTCCTCCTGCTCTATAACATTGGGCAGATCAGATAGCATGTCCTCAGCTCCTACTGATACTTAACATGGGGCCACAGATCAGATAGCATGTCCTCAGCTCCTCCTGCTCTATAACATGGGCCACAGATCAGATAGCATGTCCTCAGCTCCTCCTGCTCTATAACATGGGGCCACAGATCAGATAGCATGTCCTCAGCTCCTCCTGCTCTATAACATGGGGCCTGCAGATCAGATAGCATGTCCTCAGCTCCTCCTGCTCTATAACATGGGCCTGTAGATCAGATAGCATGTCCTCAGCTCCTCCTGCTCTATAACATGGGGCTCACAGATCAGATAGCATGTCCTCAGCTCCTCCTGCTCTATAACATGGGGCCTGCAGATTAGATAGCGTGTCCTCAGCTCCTCCTGCTCTATAACATGGGGCCACAGATCAGATAGCATGTCCTCAGCTCCTCCTGCTCCATAACATGGGGCCACAGATCAGATAGCATGTCCTCCGCTCCTCCTGCTCCATAACATGGGGCCACAGATCAGATAGCATGTCCTCAGCTCCTCCTGCTCCATAACATGGGGCCACAGATCAGATAGCGTGATCAATGTGACAGGTTCCCTTTAAAGCATTTAATCTCACATTAAACAATGAAGGAGACAAAACTTACAAGTGAAGTATTCAAAGACTTCACACAAGAGGACGACTATGGAACATACTTTCAGGCGTGTGGGTGGGGAATAGTTGTTGACAGATGGTAATTTTAGGTTCTAAATTCCTGAAAATTACCACAAAATATCCTCTACCAGTGTCACGTAATCATACTATACCTGCCTCCTCTACAAGCAAGTTTTTCTTGTGACGTTCGAACAGACAGAACTTTCAGTTCAGTACATGGAGGAAGCGACCTATAGCTTCAGCCTTGGTGGTTTTTTTAGGTTTTTTCATGGATTACCCTCA
Organism: Phyllomedusa bahiana; assembly: GCA_025379985.1. Classification (NCBI taxonomy): domain Eukaryota; kingdom Metazoa; phylum Chordata; class Amphibia; order Anura; family Hylidae; genus Phyllomedusa; species Phyllomedusa bahiana. Next base: position 106,682 of record JAODAL010004498.1, on the reverse strand, counting down.
GTATTTTTTTATTACTAGAAAGTAATGGACAAAATCCAACCACTACATGTCATAAATGAATGTTTTTCTTACTGCTGCGGCAGTCTGTTCTGCGAGCTGGACTTTCTTTTGATTGATCACTTGTAGACAACCTTTCACGTCGATCTGGAAGAACTGAGAGAAGAGGGGAACGGGATTAAAATAGAGAGTACACAAAGTGTTTTAATAGAAAAAGGAAATGCAATCTCAGTCTGCAGTGTAAAGTCTATAGCAATCATCCTCAAACTGCGGCCCTCCAGCTGTTGGGAAACTACAACTCCCATCAGGCATTTATGTAATCTATAACAGAGGGCATGATGGGAGTTGTAGTTTTCCAACAGCTGGACAGACGCAGTTTGAGGATGCCTGGTCTATAGCAATCATCCTTACTAGAGAACCAAATCAGCAGTTTCCATGTCATCAACATATGACCTATACTGCACATGAGTAAATGGATTCAAATGTATGGTACCTATTTGGGCTCTTTTGGATGTGTCTGAATTAAATGGGTTTTCCTATTTTGCTGCTTCTCACAGCCAGCTTCAGACTCCCACTTCCTGTTTAGGATGTGGTTGGTTCTACAGCTTCAGGCTCCCACTTCCTGTTCAGGCTTTGGGCGGTTCTACAGCTTCAGGATCCCACTTCCTGTTCAGGCTTTGGGCGGTTCTACAGCTTCAGGCTCCCATTTACTGTTCTGGCTGTCGACGGTTCTATAGCTTTAGGCTTCTACTTCCTGTTCAGGCTGTGGGCGGTTCTACAGCTTCAGGATCCCACTTCCTGTTCAGGCTGTGGGTGGTTCTACAGCTTCAGGCTCCCACTTCCTGTTCAGGCTGTGGGCGGTTCAACGCCTTCAGGCTCCCACTTCCTGTTCAGGCTGTGGGCGGTTCAACCCCTTCAGGCTCCCACTTCCTTCTCAGGCTGTGGGCGGTTCATCCCCTTCAGGCTCCCACTTCCTGTTCAGGCTGTGGGCGGTTCAACGCCTTCAGGCTCCCACTTCCTGTTCAGGCTGTGGGCGGTTCTTCAACTTCAGGCTCCCACTTCCTGTTCAGGCTGTGGGCGGTTCTTCAACTTCAGGCTCCCACTTCCTGTTCAGGCTTCAGGCTCCCACTTCCTGTTCAGGCTTTTGGCAGCTCTACAGTGTCAGGCTCCCACTTCCTGCTCAGGCTGTGGGCAATTCTGCAGCTTCATGCTCCCACTTCCTGTTCAGGCTGTGGGAGGTTCTACAGCTTCATGCTCCCACTTCCTGTTCAGGCTGTGGGCAGCTCTACAGGATTAGGCTCCAACTTCCTGTTCAGGCTTTTGGCTGTTCTATAGCTTCAGGCTACAACTTTCTGTTCAGACTGTGGCCGGTTCTACAGCAATGACTGACAATTTATCTCTGCTATTTTTAGCTGAACCAGTTAGAGGGACATTTGTAATGGAGGGGTCTAAACAGCAGGGCAGCAGAAAGTTCTCTTGTTGCTGATAAGACACAGCAGGGAAGGACATTAAAGCCTTAAAATCCACGTCAGCCTAAAAGTACATGCATTTCATTGCAAATACATGCAGCAGATTCCATTATTTTTATGCAGTAGCTGATGTCTACTGCAAGGTTTCCCCAGAAATAATATTTAGAAATCTGCTGAATTTTTTTGTTCTGGTCACGTGAATAGCGTTTTGTCAAACTCCATTTACTTGCAATGAATTGTGATTTGTAAATGTTTTTTGGGGGCAGACTTGGAACCTAAAAATATGCAACAAGTACACCTTGTGTAAACTCAACCTCTCAAAGAGTTTCCTGAGACATTTAAACCCCCGCCCTCTGTCCCTGTAACCTCCCACTGTGACCAAATAGAAAATAACCCTTATATTTCCCACGTTGCCAAAGCTCCAGTATCCTCTCTGGTCCCTCACTGATGACGTTATGTTCATGTATCATGTGACCACAGCGGTCAGGGATTGGCTGCAGCATCATGTGACCAGGGCGGTCAGGGATTGGCTGCAGCATCATGTGACCACGGCGGTCAGGGATTGGCTGCAGCATCACGTGACCACAGCAGACAGTGATTGGCTGCAGCATCACGTGAACCATGAACGTGATGTCATCAGTGAAGGACTGTGGACGGTTCAACGCCTTCAGGCTCCCACTTCCTGTTCAGGCTGTGGGTGGTTCTATAGCTTCAGGCTCCCACTTCCTGTTCAGGCCTCACTGATGACGTTATGTTCATGTATCATGTGACCACAGCGGTCAGGGATTGGCTGCAGCATCATGTGACCAGGGCGGTCAGGGATTGGCTGCAGCATCATGTGACCACGGCGGTCAGGGATTGGCTGCAGCATCACGTGACCACAGCAGACAGTGATTGGCTGCAGCATCACGTGAACCATGAACGTGATGTCATCAGTGAAGGACCAGGAGGTATGACAGCGGAAACCGGAGATCTGGCAGCACCGAAATTTTGATGATGGGAGAGGTATGTACGTGGTTCTATTTAAGCACAGTGGAAGGGGGTAGGGTGGTTTTTGGAAAACTTCTTTAAAGGGGTTGTCCATGACTTAGAAATCTTTGTCCTATGGAGCATGATTAGAAATAGACCAAAAAAAAAAAAAAAAAAAGAGTCTCCTCACCTCCGTGATGCTCCCGTCTCGTCCTGTACTTCCCGGCTGCAGAGTGAACGTTCAAAATTCACGTACTATGTGCAGCCAATCACAAGCCAGAGCGGTCACTGTGCAGCCAGGATGTATGGGGCGGCCACCAGGACAGAACAGGAGCATCACAGAGGTGAGTAGGCCTCTTCTATTATTTCTAATCATACCCAAGTAGACCAATGAGCTTTTGTAATAATCAATGATTATTGATAGTATCTTTTCTGCGACCTATCAATCATGCTGAGAAATTCTCGCCCCTTAGTGATCCTCCCAAAGCTTACCTGTATAAGCAGAGTGAATATGGGGGTGCTGGTTAAAGTAATTCCCGAAAGCTTCTTTCTCATCACATCAGCTGAAAACAGACAATTGGAGACTGATAGTTGGTCATAACTAACATGGCAATTTTGGTAGTATCAATCACCGATGTAACGTGTATGGGTGTCTCCTAAGAGTTTACCAGATGACAGATACTGGGGGAAAGAACATTGGGGCATGCTGAACCTCAACACACCAAAATCATTAAAGGGGTTTTGCCAGGACGTGCCTTATCTGCTAAGAAGCAAATGTAAACAAACCAATGCTGAGCTGAGAGAGAGAGACACAGCCAGAGCACAGAGCCATGCATAAGGGATCGTGTGAAATGTTCACTCAAATACTACAACTAGTGGATTCTGTATACAAACGACAACAGCTTTCTCCACAGCCTCTTGAAAGCTCCTTCATGTTCCCTGTCATCAGATAAAGCAGGGATCTACTCAGATAATCACACTACAACTAGTAAACAAAACACAACATATTTCTACCCGGTGCCTTGAAAGTTTCTTCAGCTCCTTCTTATCAGATAAGAAGTGTGCTCTGCGCAAGGCCGGCCAGCAGCTCTTGTCAGGTAGTATCTAATGCAAGCTTTTAAGTAACGAAGGGCAGGTAAGGCAGCCTGTAGCTCTCTCAGGCTGCAATTTTTTTAATCACAGATATTTAGAAAAGTGATTAAATACCCATTTTGGAGGCTCCCACGTCAACATTACATCGTGGCAAAACCCCTTTAATTCCCATTGAACCCAAGCTGCAGTCATATGGACCTGACAGCGACCTTTTCCCCTCTCCATATTGCTACAAAGGGGAACACTCATCATTAGCATTCACAGTTAGGGCATGTTCACATGGCACTTTTGGATCCGTTTTGGATCCGAAAATCGAATCCAAAACGTATCCAACTCGCGGCTGCGTGTTTGGATGCAGCAGGATCGCACCCTATAGTTTTAAATAGGGCTCCTGCTGCGGCTTTCGGACCAAGAACGGACATGTCAATTCTTGGAACGGATCCGAAAGACAGATCTGAAAGACGCAATGAGATACGCATCGGTGATCACTCATCTGAACCGCTGATACGTGTTTTACATTGCGAGCAGTGTAAAATTCCACTGCTCATTGTGAGATGCGTGTTTGGGTCCGTCTCGACCAGGGGTGTCAAACTGCGGCCCTCCAGCTGTTGGGAAACTACAACTCCCATCATGCATTTGTATAATCTATAACAGTGGGCATGATGGGAGTTGTAGTTTCCCAACAGCTAGAGGGCCGCAGTTTGACACCCGTGGTCTAGACGGACCCAACACGCATCTAAAAACGTATGTTCACATGGATCCAACACGCCATGTGAACATACCTTTAGGTTATATATACACATGGCGTGCTGGATCCGATTTGGGATCCGTATCTAGATGTGTTTGGATCCCTGCTTCAGACCCTAAATGGACCCAAACACACACCTAACAATGTGCAGTGTGATTTCCAAATTGCTTTCAATGTAAAACACGCATCAGCGTTCAGACGAGTGATCACCGATGCGTGCTTGCTTGTGTCTTTCTGATGCGTCTTTCGGATCCGTTGTCATGTCTCGATCCGAACGACGCAGCACACGCCCTATTTAAAACTGTAGGGTGCGATCCTGCTGCACCCAAAATGCAACCAAACATGGACCTGCGTGATGGATGCGTTTTGAATTCGATTGACGCTGCACTTTTGGATATGATTTTCACATCCAAAACACCGTGTGAACATAACCTTACAGTGAAGTTGGAAGAAATAATTGGGGACACAATGTTTCTGGCCTTTCCTGAGTCAGAGAATTCAAAGGATTTCCCAATCGTCAAAGCTACTCGTCAGAAATTTGGAAACGTTATAAAATAGAGGGGAAAATCACCTTTAAATTCTGGATCGTTCCAGTGCCACCGCCAGTCCCAGTGCTCATGAGATGCTGCAGCCAATCACTGGCCTCAGTGATCTTGTGATGCACATCCAGGAAAAGACCCCTGTGAAAAACTGTAGGGTCACGTGAATAATGACCGTAGCCATCACCAGGAATGGAGGCGGCACTGGAAAGCGCAGGTTTAAAAGGTGAGGGTTTTTCTATTTTAGAAACTCTACTGACAAGCATTTTTGTTAACTGGGACGACGCTTATAGGAAAGTCATCGCCCTGCCCTCCCTACCTATTCTAGGTGATAACAGAACACAATAGATGACATTTAGCAGTATATTCACTGTAGGTACAGTTTCTCATTGTACATTTAAAGGGGTGTTCCCACAAAGGAATATCCACCTAAGGGCATGTTCACACGGTGTGTTTGGCGCGCTCTGCAAATACAGAAAAATCAATGATCAGGTCCAGCACTAATTATATGCTGTATAAAATCCTGATGATATTACGATCATATGTCTCGGTGTATAACGTACGCCTGTAAAAAGTAGTAACCGGTCACTTAGAAACAGAAATGTAAGGAGGCAGAAAGCAGCTGCCCCAGGCCATTGCATGTTGAGAGGATGTGCTTGCTAGTGCGTACGTTCAACAGCGCTAATGAGGGCGTATTGCGGTGCGTACATGTGTGCGCTGCAATACGCGGTGTGAACATATCCTTACAGGTCGTCCCTTAGCTGGCTACACGACGACCAGGTTACAGAATGAGGAGGGCGACACTTATGGCTGTTCTCCCCATTCACTTCCATGGGGGTTCCAAATATAGCCGAGAGAATGTACTTGACTATATTAAGACTGCCCACAGAAGTGAATAAGGAGGACATCCGCAAGAAATCTCCTCCTCATTCCGTATCCAGCTATGAGACTACCTGTTCTGTGGATGCTCCTTCATAGGAACACCCCTTTAATAAATGTCTTATTAACACTGAACTTAAAGGGAACCAATTAGTGCCTACTTAAATAGTGTATTAAAAATGATCTAAATACAAGAATAACAATTCTAGGTACAACACATCTACACTACCTCTACAATCAAATTTTCCTGTACTGTACATTACATAGGAAAGAAAAGTCCGCTGGTTGTTCTCTGGAAAAGCGGACTCTTCTTCTCCAAGCCCCAAGCACTGATGTTCCAAATCTCCTCTAGCTTTCTAGAATTCCTTTGCTCTACATGCCTATGGGAGCGATTTGGTGCTAAGAGGTACCAGGTTGTCTTTAAAGGGGTTGTACCATGACAGAAAACAATGGCATATAGCTAGGATATGCCATCATCGTCTGATAGGTGCAGGTCCCAGAGGTGGAACCCGCACCTATTTCAGGAAGAGACCCTTCAAAAGTCACAGCTTGTGCACGGCTCTCCATTCTGTTCCATGGGAGTTCCGAGCAGAGCCAAATGCAGTGCTCCCCTGTACTGGGAACTCCCGTAGAACAGAATAGAGACAACACAGCGCACCCCTGTACTGGGAACTCCCATAGAACAGAATAGAGACAACACAGCGCACCCCTGTACTGGGAACTCCCATAGAACAGAATAGAGAGAACACAGCGCACCCCTGTACTGGGAACTCCCATAGAACAGAACAGAGAGAACACAGCGCACCCCTGTTCTGGGAACTCCCATAGAAAAGAATGGAGAGAACACAGCGCTCCCCAGTACTGGGAACTCCCATAGAACAGAATGGACTGAACACAGTGCTCCCCTGTACTGGGAACTCCCATAGAATAGAATAGAGAGAACACAGCGCTCCCCTGTACTGAACTCCCATAGAAAAGAATGGAGAGAACACAGCGCTCCCCTGTACTGGGAACTCCCATAGAACAGAATGGACTGAACACAGCGCTCCCCAGTACTGGGGAACTCCCATAGAACAGAATGAAGAACACAGTGCTCCCCTGTACTGGGAACTCCCATAGAATAGAATAGAGAGAACACAGCGCTCCCCTGTACTGAACTCGCATATAGAAGATAGGAGAGAACACAGAGCTCCCCTGTACTGGGAACGCCCATAGAACAGAATGGACTGAACACAGCGCTCCCCTGTACTGTAAACTCCCATAGAGCAGAATGGAGAACACAGTGCTCCCCTGTACTGTAAACTCCCATAGAGCAGAATGGAGAACACAGTGCTCCCCTGTACTGGGAACTGCCATAGAAAAGAATAGAGAGAACACAGCGCTCCCCAGTACTGGGAACTCCCATAGAACAGAATGGAGAACACAGCGCTCCGCTGTACTGGGAACTCCCATAGAACAGAATAGAGAGAACACAGCGCTCCCCTGTACTGGGAACTCCCATAGAACAGAATGGAGAGAACACAGCGCTCCCCTGTACTGGAAACTCCCATAGAGTAGAATGGAGAACACAGTGCTCCCCTGTACTGGGAACTCCCATAGAAAAGAATAGAGAGAACACAGCGCTCCCCAGTACTGGGAACTCCCATAGAACAGAATGGAGAACACAGTGCTCCCCTGTACTGGGAACTCCCATAGAACAGAATAGAGAGAACACAGCACTCCCCTGAACTGGGAACTCCCATAGAAAAGAATGGAGAGAACACAGCGCTCCCCTGTACTGGGAACTCCCATAGAACAGAATAGAGAGAACACAGCGCTCCCCTGTACTGGGAACTCCCATAGAACAGAATGGAGAACACACTGCTCCTCTGTACTGGGAATTCCCATAGAACAGAATGGAGAGAACACAGCGCTCCCCTGTACTGTAAACTCCTATCGAACAGAATGGAGAGAACCCAACCCTCCCCTGTACTGGAAACTCCCATAGAGTAGAATGGAGATAACCCAACCCTCCCCTGTACTGGAAACTCCCATAGAGTAGAATGGAGAACACAGTGCTCCCCTGTACTGGGAACTCCCATAGAATAGAATGGAGAGAACACAGCGCTCCCCTATACTGGGAACTCCCATAGAAAAGAATGGAGAGAACACAGCGCTCCCCTGTACTGGGAACTCCCATAGAACAGAATGGATAACACAATGCTCCCCTGTACTGGGAACTCCCATAGAGCAGAATAGAAAACACAGTGCTCCCCTGTACTGGGAACTCCCATAGAGGAGAATAGAAAACACAGTGCTCCCCTGTCCTGGAAACTTCCATAGAACAGAATGGAGATGAACTGCGCAAGCACGGCCAGCCCTTCAGTCTGCACTGTGACTTACAGGGGCCCATTCCTGAGCTCAGTAAGGGTCCCAGAGGTGGGACCCGCGCCTATCAGACAATAATGGCGTATCCTAGCAATATACCATCATTTTCTATCATTATAAAACCCCTTTGAGAGTGTAATAGCACCTCCTGTAGGACATTAAAAATAGAAAACGAATATTTGGTTATGATCTGATAGTCATTCAGAAGAGCGGAGAGAGTGCTCAGGACATTTCTTCACAACTTGAATTTAAAAAAAAAAATCACTGAGGACTTTAGGACCTGCTGAAATTAGAACCTTAAGTTTGGTTTGTTGAGGATTAGTTAATGTTTTGTTTTTTATCTGCAGTGTGTGAATACACCCCAAGAATTTTTAAATCACACAGGCAATACATAATTTACAATCCACCGTCGGTATAGTGGACTCTAATTTGCAATTTACCGTAAATCTGCTTATCCCACGGTGACTTGTAATGCGTTAGCAAGGGAAGAAAGACGTTACCAACCCAGGGTGTAACGGCGCTCAGAAGACTCCTGTCCAATGGGATTATTCTCTTCTTAGGTGTAAACCCTGAATCCCTTCTTTCTGAGGCGCCATCCTTCTGCCCTGCCGCCGTTGGTTGACTGAGCTGCTGGCAATGAAAATATGAGAATGTAATAGTTATAGAGGTGTCTACACACAAACTACAGAATTTTTGCATTATGGTGAAAAACAGTTTCTAGAACTGAGAAATCACACTTATTTACAAACGAGACCTGTATACAGTCATAGACTACAGGTGTTTTCTGAGATTTTCAGAAACGCCAGTACAAACCCGGACTTCTACTGATCTCTCTTACAGCCGCCATTTTGGCTGCCACCAGAGATCCAGTGTCACCCAGTAGTGATGTTGTGGACACCACTCATGTGATGGTGCAGCCACTCACGTACTAGGTCATCTTGTTCCCTCCCTATGTGACTGCTATAGGACATCCTACTGTCTTCTGTGTCCCCCAATAATATGGACAAGAAAATTGGATTTTTGTACTAACTGTAAAATCCTTTTCTTGTCTGATTCATTGAGGGACACAGCTCACACGTAGTTTTTCTTTTTGGTGCTTGAGCATCTGCTGGTCCTCACTACGTGGGTTCGGCCGGGTTCACACGGCATACAGCGGCACGTACCTGTGCGCGTTGCTATACTTCTGCTGTTGAATGCATGAACTGGCCTGTGTGACTTTCAATAGCACTCCAGCCCAGTTCCCATTCAGTTTCACTTTCCCTAACATGTTACTTCGTTTTACTCAATGAGTGCTATGATTTTACCGTATTTGTAGGGGGCACTTCAGGTGAATTGTAGCACAATTACGCCCCGAAGTACATCCCCGTAAATACGTTGCGTGAACTTACCCTTCTACTACTAGTACCCTTAGGCTATGTTCAAACGGCTTATTTCAGAACGTATTTAGATCGGATTTGCCGTCGTAAATACTTTTTCTGAAATCAGTTGAAAATAAGTGCCATAAGTGTGGCACATATTTGAAACTGATTTCCCGAGGTTTCCCACCATCCCCATTCAGTGTAGGTGGTGAATCCTTTCCGTAAATAATTGACATGAACATTGTTTTTCCGTCCGGATTGCCGTCGTCAACCCGGGCGGCGGCAATCCGGAACGGAACTACGCGTCGTGTGAAGGGACGAGCCGTATTTTTCTATTGAAATCAATAGAAAATAGGCTGTGACTTGTTTCTGACTGATATGCCGACGGATTGACGATTGTCAATCCGTCGGCAAATACGCGGCGAAATAAGCCGTGTGAACGAGGCCTTACCCTTCCACGTCTCAATTCTCACCCATCCGCAGTGTTTGAATTTAGTTTTTTTTTACTACTATTAGGGTTTTTTGGTGCATTTTTTATGTAGAAAGGTACAGCAATTAATGCTGTACGTTACTGCACAAAAAACGCATTAAAACTGCATCTGCATGTGAAAGCACCCTTAGGTTGTGTTCACATGGAGTTTTTGGATCCGATTTTGGATGCGTTTTGGATACGAAAACGCAGCGTCTTTCGGATCCAACATGCAGGATCCAACAGGATCACACCCTATACTTTATTATAGGGCTCCTGCTGCGTTTTTTGGACCAAGAATTGACATGTCAGTTCTTGAAACTGATCCAAAAGACGGATCCGAAAGACGCAAGTAAACGTGCATCGGCGATCACTCGTCTGAGCGCTGATGCGCGTTTACCATTGCGAGCAGTGTAAACTCACACTGCACATTGCTAGGTGCGTGTTTGGGTCCGTCTAAAACGTATATTCACACGGACCCAACATACCCTTAGCTTCTCCTAGTCACTTTGGAACAAACTTATTAGCTGACCACCTGTAGCTGAGATTAAGAGGCTGTTCACACAGCGTTTCTGGATCCGATTTGGATCCGAAAATCACATCCAAAAACACAGTGGTAATCAGATCCCAACCGAATCCAATACGTATTCAACACGCAGCTGCATGTTTGGATGCGTGTTGGATGCAGCAGAATCGCACCCAATAGTATTAAATAGGGCGTCTGCTGCATTTTGGAAAAGAATTGATTGAAAATTCTTGAAAGGGATCGAAAGAGCAATGAGATGCATCGGTGTCACTGTGTGAACGCCGTAGTTGAAAAGTAAAAGCAATGTAAAAACCTTTTAAAATTTCTTAGTACGTGTCTGGGCCGTTAGGGTCAGACAAAGGTCCAAAATGTTCTAAAAACGTTGTTCCAGGATCAAACTTTTGTGTAAAATAAACTTAGGATGCTGGGAGCAGTTTTCATTTTCCCTTTGCTCAGTCAGCCATCCCCAGTCTTCTGTGTACCAAATGAATCAGACGAAAAAGGGATTTGGGTGAGTCAAAAATGTTTGTTCTCTGCAGTAAGTGGGGGATAGGGTACGGTTTTCCCTGGCAGAGTATGGTATTCCATTTGAGGTATTGGGAATGTTTCTTTGATCTGAGTATTTGGTGGCATGGATTTACCCTAAAGAAAAGGTTTTTTAAAAATTTTTTTTTTTGTATTTTCGGGAAAAAAAAACAGATGTTTGAATATGATCCACAAGTAAAGGAGAGACAACTGTGAAGAGGTTTACAGTAACAGCTTTAGGGTATGTTCACACGGCGTAATTGCACCGCGCATTTCGCCCCGGGATTTGGGTTTCATTCAGACGAATGGGCCCCAATTACGGTAATTTAGCTCTATGAGAACTATGATACGCTGTTCGCGGGTTTAAAAAGATGTTTGTAGCCGGGGGAGAGAAGTGCATGTCCCCCTTTGTGCGTTCGCGCCGCTGAAAATAGCAGTGACTGGGGACGGCCGCCCTGTGCTTTAGAAGTACGTGCTGATCAGCGCGTCCTCCTAAAACACCCGGCGTACTGCGACGCGTACAGTACGCCCCCCCTATATGCCGTGTAAACATGCCCTTAGGGTGCATTCACACTTGCGTTTTTTTTGTGTGATAGCACCCTTAAATATTTTGTTTTCTAGTGAGCTGCTTGGAATAAAGTAATCTTCATTAGGTTCCACATGCTTCTAGTCCCAAAGGGGTTTCCCATTTAAAACAAATTACTTTTTGTACTTATCGTAAAATCCTTTACTTTTTGAATTCATTGGGGGGACACAGTACCGTGGGTTTGGCCTGCCCCAAATGTATGTCCCAACGTAACTCATGTGCAAATCTTACTTTGTTTGAAGGGTCGCTCAAAAACACTGATTCCATTCTCCTGCAGCGCCACCACAGGCCAAATTGAGCAATACACAATTCTCATTGACATCAAAGAACTGTTCATGTGATTTGCAAAGTGCCAGGTGTCCAGAAAGAGTGACGCCCCTATATTAACTCAGAAATTCACAACAGGATTTCTAATATTGTTTTTAGAAACAGACAACCCCCCCAAAGGGCGAAGCTATTTTCATGGCTACAACAATGAGAGGCTGTACCTACTTTTTAGGGAGTCCCACAAAGAAATTTTATGGGGTTATAGGGAAAAGTCATAAAGCCTGACAGATGCAGGTCCTAGGACCTGCATCTATCTTTGGAATGGGCCTCCAAAATTTTCCGCTCAGAATGGAGATCCGGTTAAGCTTTAAACCCTCTCTCGTTTGTTCTTGGGGTTCCCAGTACGGGGAGCGTGTGTTTCATTTTTCTTGGGGTTCAGTAAGGGGGGTGTGTTTTCCTTTTGTTCTAGGGGGGGTTCCCGAACAAGGGAGCGCTGTATTCTCTTATCTGTTCTAGGGTTTCCCGTACAAAGGGGGTGTGTTCTTCCTTTGTTTTATGGGCGTTCCCCGTACAGGGGAGCCTTTTTTCTCATTTGTTCTAGGAAGTTTCCAGTACAGGAGAGACTGGTTCTCCCATTTTTTTTTTTATGGGGGGGTTCCCCGTCGGGGGCGCTGGTTTCCATTTAGTTTAGGGAAGCTCCGTAAAGGGGCGCTGTGTTCTTCCTTTGTTCTATGGGAGTTCCAGTACGGGGGGGGGAACGCGTGTTCTCCTTCTGTTTATGGAAGTTCCAGCAGGCGTGCGTGTTTCTCCCCTTTTGTTTTTTGGGATCCAGTACAGGGGAGCGCTGTGTTTTTTCCTTCTGTTTTGGGCGTTCCCAGTAAAGGGGGGGCTGTGTTGACCGTATTAGAACTCCCATAGAAAGAATGGGAGTGCAAATTGACCGGTCGCATTTTAGCAGAAATTTTGGGGGGCCGTTGAGAAAAATGTGGGGTTACCCTCTCCTTCCCTCTGAACAGCAACAAGTATCTCACAATTTGCTTATAAATTGTTCAGTGGGATTAGAAAAGTTAGAGTTATTTCAGGGCAGTTAAGGGGTTGCGCACCCAAAAAGCATAGGGGACTGTCAAATTGCGGGAAAAATTGTCTGCTCCCCCTGGGATTCAAGTTTTTAAAAGGGGTTTTCCAACCTTAAAATTTAATGGATTTTGATAGTAGGGCCACAAATGTCTAATAGGTGCAGGTCCCTATTGTGAGAATGGAATGTCCTAAGAACAAACAGTGGTTAGCTTTGGACTTTCCATTATGTTCTGTGGAAGTACCAAGGGCAGCTGAACCCCCCACCTGATGCTATTGCAATCTTGCGTATGCCTAATGTTGAGATGGGAAAATCCCTTTAACTTTTAAACCCGAACCCCTTTTGAAGAGTTTTTAAGACCAAAAATTTTTTTTTCTTTTTGCCCCCCTTTGGGTTTTTAAAACATTTAATTTTTTTTTTTTTTAATGACGCATTTGGGTGAGGCATTTTTTTTATTCGAGAAAATTTGGGACTTTAGGGGGAATAGTTAATTCACTTATAAAAAATTGCAAAATTTTTTTTTTTTTTTTTTTTTTTTAAATTATCTTTGGTTTTTTTGTAAATTTTACCCATTAACTTTTCCACTTAACTTGTAGTTCTTCTAAGGTTATTAGGTTTGGGGTTTTCTAAATGTGTAGGTTTTTTTGTGGGGGTTTTAATTTATGCAAAATTATTTTTTATTAAATTTTTATTTTTATTTATTTTATTCTTTTTTTTTTTTTACCTTTTTGTTTTTTTTACATTTATAAAAATATTTTTATATATATATATATATATATTATTATATATTATATATAAAAAAATTTAATAAATAATAAAAAAAAAAAGACAGCAGTCAAAAATAAAAAACTTATATGTTGGGTTCCTGAATTTTTCGCTTAATCATGGCTTGTTACCGGGGACAGCCCTGGGCTACTTAGGCCCAGGGTACTGTGCGGGTTTTCCCCGTGCTTTGTCGGGTCAGGGTTCCCGTTCACCGACAGAGCGGGAAACCCTTTGTTTTGGCGCGGTGATAACTGTGGCAATAAAGGGTTTAAAAGCACTCCCGCCCCCCGGCGCTTGGGGAGCTGCGCTGGGAACAGGGTTGTGTTTTAGGCCTGTTCACCGGCTTACCCCGACGGATTTGTGGGTCACAAATCCGCGTGAATAAGGGGCGGGGGGGGGGCAGAGGCGGCGGGGGCACGCTCCCGGCCCCATAGACATTGCATTTTTCTAGGCGGTACCGCCCTAAAAAATGTGCATGTCATTTTCTCCCCCCCGGCGGGTTCGCCGAGGGGGGAGCGCGGAATCCACTGTTTTCTATGAGAGAGTGGATTTTCGTTATGACTGAGGTTGGCCCTACTGCAGCGCAAATCCGGGCGCAGTACGGCGCCAATCGCGGCCAAAATAAGCCCTGTGAATGAGGCCTTACAGCCCCTTTCTTGCGTGTCAGCGCCCCGACGCCCGCTAACTCCGATGTCTGCAGCGACAACAAAAAGGGGCGGCGCGAAGACCTGAAAAAGCCCAGGTCAAAGGGCAGTGTGCGGTCGTTAAAGGGTTAAACTAACATTTGGGCCCCCTTTAATAATATACACCCCTAGATGTTTTGACCTCTAGGAGGATGTCCTAGGTTTTGTTATGATGTCGTGGGGGTGGGTAAGGATTTTCCTTTCATATAGTTTGAAAATGATGCGGCCCCTTTTGCCCCGCATTCGACTATGTGGTACTTTTGAATAGTTAAAGTTAGAAAACCAATTAGTTAAGTATTTTTGGAGCAATTCTGAGTTCTGCTTCCTGGGGATCCATAAATTCAAATCAGGCACAGACTCCCCGAAAAAATTTTCAGTGTTTTGGTTTGCTTTCAGATTCCTCAGATTCCTCTTCCGTGCTGCTCGAGTCCTCATCCTCACTACTACTACTAGAACTACTGCCGCTGCTAGAAGTGGTACTACTGCTGGTACTACTACTACTGCTAGTGCTGATACTACTAACACTGCTGCTGCTGCTACTACTACTTGTGGTAAGAAAACTGCTGCTGCTGCTTTCACTGGTAAGATCGCTTTCACTCAGTTCTTCTTCTTTTATCTTCTTAGCGGCTCTTTTTCGGGGTCTCTTTTGTGGCGCTTTCCCGGGTGCCGCTTTTTTGCGTGGTTTTCGTGGTTTCGGAATTTTGGGTTTTCTTGGCTAAAAATGTCATAAAGAAATTCAAATCGTGAATATCAAAAGTAAAAGGGTAAAAAGGTTGAGAGGTGATTTACCAGAGTGTATGGACTCAGAACAAGACAATAGAGGACAATGTGTTATTACAAAGGGAAGTGGCAGATGAGGTTTAATACAGATAAATGCAAGGTTAAACACATGGGGAGGAAACATCCATTAGATGACTACTTGTTAGATGGAAAAACGCTGGGAAAAAGTGACTGGAGAAGGACTTGGGAATCCTGGTGGACAGTAAACTTAATTGTAGCAGCCAGTGTCAGGCAGCAGCTGCCAAGGCAAATAGGATTATGGGGTGTATTAAACGGGCCATAGAGGCACACGAGGAGAAGATCATTCTCCCATTATACAAGTCACTGGTCAGACCACACATGGAGTATTGGGGACAGTTTTGGGCACCAGTTCACAAGAAAGACATTGTAGACCTTGAACAGGTTCAAAGACTGCAACGAAACTAGTAAAAAGACTGTGTGGACTACAATACCCAGAAAGATGAGCAAGATTAGGGTTATTTAGTTTAGAGAAAAGACAACATCAAGGGGGACATAATAAATATGTTTAACTATATCTGGAGTCAATACAGAGATCTCTCCCAGGATCTATTTATACCCAGGATTGTATCTAGAACAAGGGGGCATCCTCTACGTCTATAGGAAAGAAGGTTTCTACATAGAAAGGGATTCTTTACTGTAAGAGCAGTGAGACTGTGGAACTTGTCATGGTGAATTCACTAACAGAATTCAAAAAGGGTCTGGATACATTTCTAGATGTAATAATATAACAAGTTATAGTGACCAGGATTCTGGAGAAGGGTCTGGATACATTTCTAGATGTAATAATATAACAGGTTATAGTGACCGGGATTCTGGAGAAGGGTCTGGATACATTTCTAGATGTAATAATAGAACAAGTTATAATGACCGGGATTCTGGAGAAGGGTCTGGATACATTTCTAGATGTAATAATATAACAGGTTATAGTGACCAGGATTCTGGAGAAAGGTCTGGATACATTTCTAGATGTAATAATAGAACAAGTTATAGTGACCGGGATTCTGGAGAGGGCTCAGGAGACATTTCTAGATCGTAATATAGACCAGTATATAGTGACTGGGATTCTGGAGATGGGTCTGGAGACATTTCTAGATGTAATAATATAACAAGTTATAGTGACCGGGATTCTGGAGAAGGGTCTGGATACATTTCTAGATGTAATAATATAACAAGTTAGAGTGACCGGGATTCTGGAAAATTTAGGAATTTTTTCCTAAAATGAGGACAATTGGCTTCTACCTCATGGGGGGGGTTTTGTCTTCCTCTGGAACAACATTATAGTAAAATAGGCTGATCTTGATGGACGTCTATCTTTTTTTGGCCTTACAAACTATGTAACTAATAATGTAGAAATGTGTTTTATAAAACAGTGAGTGCAGTTATAGTAAACTGCTGCAAATACTGCAGCATGAAGCATGGCTGATGCCCAACTCCTTTTCTGCTGCCAGCTTTGAACAGCCCATACATATAGAATTATCATCATTATTGGCTTGCTAGAGCAGCACATTTCCATTCCATATGTACATCCTGTATCCGAGACTGGTTGGATCAGGACAGATATTCCATCAATGCCTGATCAGCAAGAGTCCGTCTGATGTGACCCGCTGGTGCTAGCTAACAAAGCTCCACTTTTTTTCTGGAGACCACAATTGTCAGTCTATAAGGCCGAGTTCACACGGCGTATTGCGGTGAGTACCTGTGTGCTTCTCAATACACACTGGTCAGCGCATGCTTTCAACAGCGCTACGGCCCGGCCTCCTATTAACTTTTTCCCAGACACATACCTGCCCAAAAGAAGTGACGTCACCTCTTTTTACTGGCACATACTGTGCACTGGGGAAAATGTCGGCTTATTGTAGCACTCAATGGGTGCTATGATTTTACCGCATTTGCGGGACGTATTTCGGGCGCATTGCAACGCAATTACACGCCTAAGTGCACCCCGCAAATACGTCATGTGAACATATCCCTTACAGTTAAAGGGTTTGTCCTCCCATCCACACTGATGACAGCTGTGCTCTCAGCTCTGCTTGGTTTTCTCTGTAGAATTCATGGGTGGCATTTAAAGGAGTATTCCCACCATACACATTGCTGGCACTGCAATAGGACTCGCTATCAGTGTGTGATAGGTGCGCGTCCAACCCCTGTGATCCACACCTACAGCTCTGGAAAAAATTAAGAGACCACTGCACAGTTTTCTAAAAATCAGCCTCTCTACACGTCTGACAGCCATTCCATTCCAGTGTCAGTTGAACTCCAACCAAAGTCCACCTCATTCTACTTAGGGTATGTTCACACGGGGTAATTTCGGCGCACATTTCGTTGTTTATTTGCGCTCTAATACGGGCCAAAATTACGGTAATCCATAGTTCTCGTAGAGAACTATGGATTACGCCTCCTCTCCCTGCTCGTACAATAGGATTGTAGGCGCGGGGAGATAAGTGACATGTCAATTACTTGCGGCGATTATGCGCTGTAACGCATGTCTAGGGGCCGGAGGGCTGCGGGCCTCCCCACGCCGCGGAAGTACGCTCCCGAGACACACGATGTATTGCGGCGCATACTGTATGCGCCGCAATACATCAAGTGAACATAGCTTTAATATGCTTCTGATTAGGTGATCACCTGAACCAAATCTTATTTAATGAAGGAAAGTATAAAAAACACTGCTGTGGTCTTCACAATCCTCTTGCAATAGGACAAGCTGGATGGCAAAACAAGTGCTAGGAATAGGCCCAAAGGACTTTGAATGAAAAAATAACTTTTACCATGTCAAAGATCTGAAAAACTCTTCCTGACTTAAAAAATTAGTCTTATTGTTTCTAAAGAAATATGAACTTGTTTTCTTTGCATTATTTGAGGTCTGACAGCTCTGCTGCTGCTCTTTTATTATTTTGAAGATTTCTCATTTACTGCAAATAAATACAACATTTTTTGCTTTGAATTTCGGAGACGTTGTCAGTAGTTTATATAATAAAATAACAATGTACATTTTTCTCAAAAATACATACCATTGAAGAGAAAAATCAGAAGTGTTCTGATCACCTTTCTGTTCAAAGCAGAGAGGCTTTTTGGCTTGTTCTCGAGATAGGTTGGGACCGGCACATATCAGACATTGATGGCATATCCAATCAATATGCCATCAATGTGTATTGAAAAAAAAACCCTTTATAGCAGCCCATGTGATCTACAGAGTAAGCCAAGCAAAGCTGACGAGTCAGGGATATTTCACCAAAGTCCATCCTGGTACAAGGGTATGTTCACAAGGTGCATTGTGGCGCATACTATGTGCACCGCAATACGCCATTTTTTTTATTTTTTTTTTTTTAAGGTCGCTATGGCCAGCGAATACTTCTAAAGCGGGTGGTGGGAAGGGAGGGAGGGGGGGGGGGGGAATGGTCCCGTTCACTTCTATTATCCCGCGCGCGTAAACACCAGAAAGAAGTGACATATCACTTCTTTCATCCAGCATTCAATACGTGTTAGGTAATTCATAGCTCCCTATGGCTATGTTCACACGGCAATGACTGGGACGTATTTCGGTCCGTAATTCGCGCCGTACTGCGCTCAAATATGGGGCGAGATACGTCCCAGTCATTACGGTAATCCACAGTTCTCATGAAGAACTATGGATTCCGTCTCCTCTCCCCGCTCGGACAATACGCTGCGGGGGGAAATAAGTGACATGTCAATTATTCACGGCGTATACACGCCGTGAATAATGAATGTCTATGGGACCGGCGGGCTGAAGCCCCACCCCCATCCCGCCCCCGCTCCGGAGCACACGGCGTAATTGCAGGGGAAATACATCCCGCAATTACGCCGTGAATTAAGCCGTGTGAACCCAGCCTATGACAGCTATGAATTGCCATAATTGCGGGACGCATTTCGGGCGTACTGCAGCGCAATTACGTGCCAAAATACGACCCGCAATCACGTTGTGCGAGCATACACTTAGAGGAAATAAAAACGACCAGAAATTTTGTATGTCAAATTTAACACAGAGGAGACTGAACAGGTCAAGAGATACTGAATTATTAACCCCATACCATTTTCATATATTCCATATGCTTCCATTTGCTCAGGCACTGGGATCCTGTCCGATGTGGTATCTCTCTGGCTACTTTAGCCCAGTGCCCTGTCAAGTAAAGAAAAATAAAAAGAATTACATTAAGCTCTTAGCAGCTGCAGTTATAAGTGAATGATCCGGCCTAGGTTCAGGGACTTACCTAAGCCGTACTTCCCGATCAAGGTAAATAGTTTGTCCACTTCTTCCTGATTCCATTTTCCTTTTTTGACGTCCTTGTGTAGAACCTTATGATACCTTAGAAAATATTAATTTAATGTGATTTATTCAGCAGTTTAGTTGATAACAAACGTTCAAGAGAAGTGGGTTAAACTCATTAAAACAATCAGTCGAGGCAAAGACCATAAACTGTGTTATATCCCTAGTGCGGAGGCCAAAGGGGATGGGGCGGGGCGTGACACCAAAGAAAAATTTCCTGTGTCATGCTCCACCCCTCTTGGGGTCACCAATAGATATAAAACAAAGTACGTTTTAAAGGGCATTGTCAAAAAAAAAGAGAAAGAGGAAAAAATATCCCTAAAACAACAACTTCCTTATAATATTTTAAAGGGGTTGTCTCACTACATTGATTTCATCTCACCTCAGTCCTGCTTTCTTGGTTTCACTTTGAATTCAGGGGCGTGTTTACTGGCTTCTACTAGGCTACAGTAGAAGCCAGGTCTGTAGCCATAGCAACCAGTGCTGGCAGCCTATCATGAGCGATTGAACAGGTCTGTAGCTATAGCGACCAGCACTGGCAGCCTATCAGGAGAGACCAAACAGGTCTGTAGCTATAGCGACCAGTTCTGGTAGCCTATCAGGAGAGAACGAACAGGTCTGTAGCTATAGTGACCTGAGGAGCTGATGCATCCCATACAAGAGGGCATATCTAGGAATAGGTAGGACACTGGTAATGGACAGATATTGCAAAGTGACTTGTTTTTGCAAGATCTTTAACAAAAAAAAAACAGCAATCCCTGTGGTGAGACAACCCTTTTAATATGACGTAAAACCATTTCTTAGTTATAACAAATGTAACAGATCCTGGATTTCCAATATGACAGGCACGTATGGTCACTTATACCAGGGTGATGACCAAGCTTTCCGGGGACCCTGAACCAGCATTTCAATCTGGATTGTACTTTTATATTCTAATGCAGATTTTTAGTTCTTTATAATTTTTTTTGTGGTTAAATTAATTTTAACGCTGCAGTTACAAAATAAAATAATTAAAAAACCCGATACCTCTGTCCTCACCTCCATTCCAGTACTGGCACTGTCTGCCATCACCACTGAAGTCATTGATTGGTTGCATTGGTCAAATGCATTGATTGACATCACCGTCCAGAGTCCCTCACTTCCGATCGTTGGTGTTAGGGGGTGTCACTTAGCCACGGCAGCCAAACTGGCGGCACTTGGCAGGTGCTCCACATATTTTAGAACTGCAGCACCAGCATAAATGAATGCAAAACCCCCCAAATAAATGGACAACCCCTTTAAAAGTTAGTCATTGAATGGGCTACTTATATCTTGAGTGAGGGTCCTAAAATCAGTAAGTAGCTCTCCTTGGAATCACACAGCTCCTTTAACATTTATCCAGGCAATAAATGCAGAGGCGCCTGGTAGCTCAACTGCATTCGGGTGACTCGTGGGGCAGACTACTACCAACAACACACAGCTTATCCTTTGAGTACACAATCAGTGTATTATACCCTTTAAAGGCGTTTTCTCACCACATTGATTAGCTTTTAACATGTAAGAAAACGTAAATGAAGACTATTACCAAATACATTGCCCTTTTGATTTTGCCTTGTTCAGGAGATAAAGAAGATTTTATCTACTGACAGTGTACACAAGTTTCTCTTAGCTCCTAACCATCTTTCCCTACTCTCTCTAAGGCTAAGTTCACACGGCATAATTGCGGGGGGTAATTACGCCCCGCAATTACACCGGGCCTTCGGGAGCTCGCGCTGACTCCCACGGGGCGGCAGCCCCCTGGCCCCATAGACATTCATTACTAGTGGCGCGTATTCCGCTAGTAATTGACATGTCACTTATCTTCCCCCCAGCGTATTGTCCGAGTGGGGAGAGGAGTCGCAATCCATAGTTCTCTATGAGAACTGTGGATTACCGTAATTATTGGGACGTATTTCGCCCAGTATTCTGCGCAGTACGGCCCATTTTAAGCTGTGTGAACATAGCCTTATCCGATTGCTCTAAGCTGCTGTCCAATCATGGTGAGAGTCACGCCCTGCTGCGTCTTATCTCTAGCACAGGAGTTTGTTGGCCTACGTTAATGACAAGTTTTAACCCTTTAAAACTCTGTAACCGTGTTCACTACAGTTTACAAACCTCCTTCAGTCATGTCACTGTAACAGGCTCAGCTAGGAATAGCAGAGCTAACATGACAATCACTACTAATTAACCACCCCCAGCCTGACCAAGAAGTGTGAGTCTGAATCGGTCTGTGGCTTTGTATAAAAAGCATGGTGAGAACACCCCTTTAAGGTTCTTTACAAATGTCAGTGATATCCCCTTTTGCTAGCGATTCTCACCCACTGTCTGTCACAGAGGTATGAGACTTGATCATACACAAGACAATGGGCGACAAGTCCGAAAATTGGCGCTGCCACGGCAGTTTTAGGTGCGTTTAAATCAGTGTAAAGTTCGTCTGAAAGTATGATCCTTTCAAAAATCTGGCGTCTGGTCTACCTTGCATAGTAAACATAACGCGCCTAGTGCAATTGCGACGCATAGCGTATCCTTAGTAGTGTATGTAAGGCGCCTATCGAGGTGCATTACGTTACAGAGACGCGTAACATATCATTACTAGTGTATGTAGTGCGCCTTAATAGGCGCACTGCGTTATGGAGACGCACAGCATATCATTGCTATTATATGTAATGCGCCTTTCTATGCGCATTACTATGTGTCGTGCCTGGCATATAATGCTCCTAGTTTTGGTATATTACTGTTCATTTATATCGAGAATATGGTGTCAAGAGTATTTTTGGCGCAAATCAGACCTAAAAAAATGGCGCCTGCGTATTGGGACATGTTGCCCAATATGTTAAGAGAGTGGTCGAAGGCTTAGATCTTATTTGCATTCAGTGCTATATATTTCCTATTAAAAAATATGGGCATCATGCTAAATGTTAATGGGGTTGTCTCACTACAAGGATTCCTTTTTATGTTAAAGATCTTGCAAAAACAAGTCACTTTGCAATATGTGTCCATTAACAGTGCCCTACCTATTCTGAGATATCCCCTCTTGTATGTGCTGCATCAGCTCCTCAGGTGGCTATGGCTACAGACCTGTTTACTCTCTCCTGATAGGCTCCCAGTGCTGGTAGCTATAGCTACAGACCTGGCTTCTACTGCAGCCTAGTGGAAGCCAGTAAACACGCCCCTGAATTCAAAATGAAACCAAGAAAACAGGACGGAGGTAAGAGGAATCAATGTAGTGAGACAACCCTTTTAACAGACAGATTCTTCTTATGATGGATTCAGCAGCATGCTGTGGTATTTGTTGATAATGGAAGACACAATGCTGGTTTTAATGAAGCCTCATTTACAACATAAGAACGCCTATTCGTGTATGTTCACACGATGTATCTGCGGGGCATAATTGCGCTGCAATGCGCCCCAAGTATGCCCTGCATATACGGTAAAATCATAGCATTCACTGGGTGCTGTGATAACCCGACGTTTTCCAAAGCGCACAGTATGCACCCATAAAAAGAAGTGACAGGTCACTTCATTCAGGGGTGTCCGCGTCGGTGAAAATGAACTAATAGCATGCCGGGCCGTTTGGCTGTTGAAAGTAAGCGCTGGCCAGGGCATACCTTCAAAAGCAGGCGTACTGCGGGGTGCACAGGTACGTGCCGCAGTACGCCCTGTGAATTCATAGAAAAGCAGCACCCAATAGTGAGCTCAGAAACAGGTTTCAAACAGCAAGTCCAGTGTTCCCTCCTCTATTAGACATATTTTGTACATCGATGCAAAGAATCATGAAATTAATTTTGCAAATAAAAAAAAAAAAAAAAAAAACAGACCTTTCACGACACTGGACATCACTCCTTCCAGGAACTTCATATCGTATTTTGTACCAACTCTTCCCTCCATATTTCTCCACGGCTTTTAATAAGAGCTTAAAAAAAGTAAATAATGTAAAAGTGTTAAAAAAAAAAATATCATAGAATCAATACACAGTTGTGTGTGGCACTCAGTAGTGGATTTTATTGTTTTGGGTGCTAGTTGAAGGATATGGCAGTCCCAGATTTCAAAATTGTATTTTAACAGCACGCCAAAGGTTTTCATGCAAAGTAACAACACCGATTTTGGTGCCTTAAAAGTTGGAGCCGTTTTTCAGTATGTTTGGGGCACCAATTCTGAAAAGGACGCCCGTTTTCCTCTATCGGCTATAGTTTTGGAGATCCGGCATTGCCACTTTACCAAGTATCTGCTGCTGAAAGTAGTGGTCACTCAATACTGCACTAAAGAAATGTTGGAAATTCATGTGAAACAGAAAAGACTCAATTTTAGAATATTTAAAGGAGTTGTCTCACTACAGGCTTTCAGCCTACCTCAGTGTGTCTGGCAGCATAGGATTTTTGAATTCAGGTGCATGCCTCTTGTCTGCCTCTTCTCCTCGCCCTTCCCCCCTCAGCACACAGACAGCTCTCCTGCAGTAACTTCTATACAGCAGGGGAAGGGCGAGGGGGTTTTCTGCTAGAGTTAACCCTGTGTGTGCCTGCCTAAGTCTGCTGGATCAGCTGCACTGTGCTGTGGCCAAGCTCTTGCTGCTCCTCCTCACAGAGTCAGGAGACAGCAGGGAGAGGGCTGGTCTATGAGTAGCTATGGAGCCAGAGGTCTGTGAAGCTGGGTATGCTAATAGCAGAACAGGGGGGGATGTAAAGGTTCCTATACCCCCTGCTTAGCATACAAATCTCCATGGACATCTCAAGCCACAACAAACACAAACACTGTCCTCCCATCAGAACAGACACAGGGCAGCTGTGAAGTGTGTTGCTATAATCACAATGTGTCACTAATACAGCAGAGCAGGGAGGGATATGAACCGTTCACATGCCCCCCTGATCTGTTTCTTTAGTAAGTCAGAGCTCCACAGACACATGGTGATTATAGTAACATACTTCACTGCTGTCACATCGTAGTGACCACAGATCAGCCTCACCTCTGCTCTCCTCAATCTGTGTAGAGAGCAGGAGGGAGGAGGCACACACAGGGTTAATCCAGGCAGCACAGCTATACAGACACAGATGGCAGGAGTAGAGCCCTCCCCCTCCCTCCCCTACAGAAGCATCACAAGTGCCCTCATACTGTGCGGGAGGGGCTCTCGGCTCTGACCTGTATTGAGAAGCTGATGAGTCACCAGCACTGGCAGCCAGTGAGATAAAAATCAACAGGTCGGGTGCTATAGTGATTTGAGGAGCTGATGCACTCCTACTACCAGGGATAACTCAAAATCAGTAGGACATTTGTAATGAACATATATTGCAAAGCTGCTTGTTTTTTAAAGATCTTTTAATTAAAACCCAACCATTGTAGCGAGACAACCCCTTTAAAGAACACGTGAAAACAAAAACCATGAATGTGCAGGAGCAAATCCAATTCTATTCACCTGCACTACAAGAATAATGTAGAATCATGTCATCCACACCTCATAAACTAGATCTGCTAGAACACGATGGATGGAATTTTCTGACTCAGCAGCAGTCAGATACCCAGAATAAGGTACAAATTTCTAGGCATCAAAAAAACATTTTTTTTTGTTCCCCAGTGTTATTCTTTATTGAAAAATATAGGACAGAGCTCAGTTAGGAAGCAACCCCTTATATTGACATTTAGGCAATGACGTATCAGTCCTTTATGACCTTAGTCATACATGTCACAGAGTGTAAGTGGAGGCAGCATAAAGAAACTGGCTGTGGCCGTTCAAGTACTCGGAGCGGTGCTTACACATATGAGTTAGGGTATGTCCACACGGCATGCTGGGTCCGTGTGAACATACGCTTTTGGGATACTGCATTTGCATTGTAATGACTAATAAAAATTTGTAATAAAAAAAAAAAAAAAAAAAACACATACGCTTTTGGATGCGTGTTTGGGTAGAGAGACCCAAACACGCATCTGACAATGAGCAGTGCGTTTTACATTGCTCGCAATGTAAAATACGTATCGGCGTTCACATGAGTGATCACTAATGCGAGTCTCATTGTGTCTGTCGGGTCCGTCTTTCGAATCCGTTCCAAGAATTGACATGTCAATTCTTGGTCCGAAAAACGGAGCAGGAGCCCTATAATAAACTATTGGGTGCGATCCTGCTACAGCCAACACGCATCCAAAAACACAGCTGCGTGCTGGATCTGTGTTGGATCCGATCGACGCTACGTTATTGGATACGACACGGACCCGAAATCGTATCCAAAAACGCCGTGTGAACATAACCTAAGGGTCATAAATGACCAAAACGTCAATGTCTGCATGTCACCATAAGAGATTGTTTCCTAATAGAGCTCTGTCCTATATTTTGCAATGAAGAATAATCACTTTGCATGAAAAATTTGGAGTACTATTGAAATAAAAAAAAAAAAAAAAAAATCTTAATAATCAATTCTGGGGAGTTCCACAAGACTACGCCATATATGTCATCTACTATTGCATCTCATAAAATTAGAATATCATTGAAAATTAAAAGGGTTCTCCAGGACTATCTCTTTATTCACTATAGGGCTCACAAATGTTAAACCTTGTAATTCACACTGTAATGAGTCTATACAATATATGGGTTTCTCTATTTGACTTCAATTATTGATATAAATTATCTTTTCAATGATATTCTAATTTTTTGAGATGCACTAGTAGTTTTTGATTAGGGGGGGGGGGTCAGCCTGCTGGAACCCCTACCTAAATGGAACACCACTGCTGTTTTATGCACAGACAGGGGTACTACAACTATGCACGTGAATAAAGCATTTGAAGTTTACTTTTCCTAAAGGTGTGCCAAGAGCTTACAGCACAGCATGCCCAATAAAAACAAATCTGTTCTCGCTTTCAGAAATCATGTGATCCAAATCTGCATCCTATGTACTGATCTTTTATAATCACATATTTGCCAAATAATCCTCTACTGGTATTTGTTTTTATTATGCCTAAATTAAATATTTTCTGATCACTGTATTGTGAAATATATGGATATTTAAAGGAATTTGTTAATGCAGTGCTGAGCATAATTAGCCTACTAGTGCATCTCAAAAATGTTTAATATAATTGAAAAGATAATTGATATCAATAATTTAAGTCAAATAGAGAAACCCATATATTGTATAGACTCATTAGTGTGAATTACAAGGTTTAATATAATACATGTGTGAGTCCAGGAGAATCCCTTTAATTTTCAATGATATTCTAATTTTTTGAGATGCACTAGTATGTCTGAATGAAAAGTGCAAGTCCCATGTTATGATTGCAGCGTGCAAAATAAATCCAATCGGTTTGGTTTATATTGTAAAGTGAAAGCTTTGATACCAGATTACTAACTTTAAATGTTTTTTCCTGGGTTTCTGCTGTGGAGGCGCATGTGTGGGGTTCCTACTACAGCAGAGTAAGGGTACTTGGAATTCCCATAGATGTGAATGGAAAGGGCCACCCATGCGCACCCACTTCTCTGTTCTCCGCGGACACAGCTGAAAGCTGCAAAGTCCTATTTCCCCAAATGGTAATACCCCCTTAATGTACGTTCCTGGTTATGTTTACAAATGTGGTGGGGTTTTCAGGTTTTGACACTCACCTCATCTTCTTCTTTACTCCAGGGTCCCTTCTTCAGACAAGGATTTATACACTTTGACCATCGATTAAGGAGCTGCAAGTTGTCTCTGCCTTCCATGAAGTAGGAAACTGATAGATCATAAAGATTAGAGTCTGTGGATATGCCTCTAGACTTGTCTAATTCACATAGATGGAAAAGCAGTAATGTTTTTCACTAGCAGACGTAACTGACGATTGCAGCCAATGGAATATTCCCTATCTCTTGGTCTGCATAGTATGTCACTTGCTACAGCAGCAGTTTGTCCTCCAGAGCTGCTTTTCCTATGGTATCTGGAGACAGGAAATTACGGTTATAGGTGTACACAGTCTTATGCCTTTTTCCCCCTCTCGAAATATCAAGCTTCCATTTTTTTTCTTTTCTTTGAAAGCTCAAGTACATGCTTTCTTTATCCAAGTGCAACAGTGTCACACACGCACAATGTGCACAAGGATGCGGTCTATCGCAAGCCCTCTTTGAAAAGAAAAGAGCCCCCTTCTAATCATTTTATCCCCCCTCTGTGCCCGAAGGCATCTGCAATGGGTCAGGACAAGTGGTCCCCCTTCAGAGACTCAATTCTTGCTCCTGGCATTAGTGTTGGGTGATGATGGCGAGTTTCAAAACAAGAAACTTAAAGGGATGTTCCTGGATCTTAGAATGCTCGTTAGTCCGTCGGGGCATGATAAAGAGAAGATAAGAAGGAGGTAAGTAGGAGTATAGAAGATAAGACTCCTACTTACCTCCCTGATAAAGAATAGAAGACTCCTACTTACCTCCCTGATAAAGAATAGAAGACTCCTACTTACCTCCCTGATAAAGATGATAAGACTCCTACTTACCTCCCTGATAAAGATGATAAGACTCCTACTTACCTCCCCGATAAAGAAATAAAAGGGACTCCTTTTTCCCTTTCCCTGTAAAGAATAAAAGACTCCTTCTTACCTCCCGTTTAAAGAATAGAAATCCATTCCCTCCCTGATAAGAATAGAAGACTCCTTCTTACCTCCCTAAATAAAGAAAGAAGACCCCCTTCTTACCTCCCTGATAAAGAAAGAAGCCCTCCTACTTACCCCCCAAAAAAGATGAAAAGACCCTATTTAAACCCCCCTGAAAAAGTGATAAACTCCTACTTACCTCCCTGAAAAAGAGATAAGACTCCTATTTACCCCCCCGATAAAGAATAAAGATAAGACCCCTATTTTCCCCCCTGATAAAAAAAAAAAGATAAGACCCTATTTAAACCTCCCTGTTTAAAAATAGAAGCCCCTACTTCCCTTTCCCTGAAAAAAGAATAAAAAATAAAAATCCTACTTACCCCCCTGATAAAAAAATAGAAGACTCCAAACTTACCCCCCCGGATAAAAAATTTAGAAGATAAGACCCCTATTTAAAACCTCCCGGGAAAAAGGAATAGAAGACTCCTACTTACCCCCCTGAAAAGAATAGAAGATCCAAACTTACCTCCCTGAAATAGAAGATAAGACCCCTTCTTACCCCCCTGATAAAAAATAGAAGACCCTACTTACCTCCCTGAAAAGGGGGAATAAAGGGACTCCTACTTACCCCCCTGATAAAGATGTTTAAGACTCTATTTTACCCCCCTTTGAAAAAAGATGATAAGACCCCTACTTACCTCCCTGTTTAAGGAATAAAAGAAAAAGACCCCTACTTACCCCCTGATAAAGAATAGAAGATAAGACTCCTACTTCCCCTCCCTGATAAAAAAATAAAAAGGGACTCCTCTTACCCCTGATAAAGAATAAAAAGAAAAAACCCCTACTTACCCCCCTGTTTAAAGAATAAAGACTCCTACTTACCTCCCGAAAAAAAAAAAGGGGAAGACTCCTCCCTTACCCCCCTTTATAATGGGAAGAAAAAGGCCTACTTCCCTCCCTGTTTAAAGAATAGAAACCCCTTTTACTTACCTCCCGATAAAAAATAGAAGTTTCCTACTTACCTCCCGATAAAGATGTTTAAGGGACTCCTACTTACCCCCCTGAAAAAGATGATAAGACTCCTATTTAAAACCCCCCTGAAAAGAGATAAGACTCCTATTACCTCCCTGAAAAAAGATGATAAGACTCCTATTTACCCCCCTTTGAAAAAGAATAGAGAAAGACTCCTATTTTTACCCCCCTGATAAAGAATAGAAGATAAGACTAAACTTACCCCCCGGGATAATAGAAAAATAAGACTCCTACTTACCCCTGATAAAGAAAAAGATAAGACCCCCTATTTACCCCCCTGAAAAAGAATAAAAGTTTAGACCCCTACTTCCCTCCCTGTTAATTGAAGTTTAAGACTCCTACTTACCTCCCTGATAAAGAATAGAAGATAAGACTCCTACTTACCTCCCTGATAAAGAAATAGAAGAAAAGGGACTCCTATTTACCCCCCCTGAAAAAGAATAAAAGAAAAGACTCCTACTTACCTCCCGATGCTTCTTTTCACCCCCGGACTCGGGTTACGTCCATCCGGGGGAAGTAAGCAGTTACTTTGAGTCACCTGACATGACTTTTTGGGGCCCGTGATTGGTTTGCATCTGTCGGGTTTAATGTTTCCCTTTTCACTGCTATTTTCCGGGACGAAGGGGCCGGCCGCTAGGACTAAGGGAACCCTTTCCGGGAGGTGACTACGAGTCTCGTCTTTTATTCCTTGTCATACCCCAATCGACCAACGAGCAGTCTTGACTCCCGGAACACCCCTTTAACAAGGTTGGCCTCTCCGGACAGAGTTGGGGGTGGCAGGGAGGAAAATGGTCATGCTTGGAAAAGCAGTAATTATGCGCGCAGTGAATACTGCCTGAATAACAAAAATTCCTCATATCGCCTACGTTACGGACATCCAAGTATCTCTTTGGATTAGAAGAGACCATCTATAGGCATCCCAGGAGACTTCTACTCATTTCACCACAGATAACAGCGGGGCATGCCAGCACCATCATCTTTAGAGGATGCCCTGGGTGTGTACACTTCGGGCCACATGTATGACAACGGTCTAGATCTAAAACTCTCTGTTGCCCAAAGCAACCAATCAGAGCGCACCTTTCACTTTTTCGAGAGCACTATATGAAATGAAAGGGGGGCTCTGATTGGTTGCTATGGACAACAAAGAAAGTTTTAGACCTAAACAGTTTTCATACATGTGGCCCTTCATGTTTACCCTCCACCTATTCGAATAAAACTGAGGTACCAAACGCTCCTTCGACTGATATATAATATATTTGTGCATGCTTAAATGAGTGCAATACTCACTCTTGATATAGGGTATGTGCTCCCCGACCCGCATCCGCTGGACTAACTGCGTTAGCATCTCGTCTTCGTCCTTGTTGAAGTCACTTCTCTTGAACTCTTTGTTGTTGATCTGGTACTGCTGGAGACACTGGAAGGCCGTTCTATTCTTCTACAAGGGGGAAAACATGTAGCACCGGTTAAATACTTGTAGTCTTGCAAAAGTCTACGTAATCGAAATGTAAAAACATTATTCTTTTACTTGAATATATGAATTTCTGGCCATCGGGCATTTAAAGGGGTTATCCAAGAATTAAAGGGGTTCTCCGGGACTTTTTATGTGTTAAAGGGCTCACAACTGTATTATATTAAGCTTTGTAATTCATACTTAAAAATTATTTACCTGTCGTGCTGTGCAGAACGAGGCAAAGAGCCCTGTCCCCCCTACTTCCTGTAAACCATGTGATGTTCATTGTTCACATGGCCTCACTGAATTTTACATCACATTCAGTGGGTATGCTTTGAAGCCAGGCTCAGCTCAGGAACACTCCCCTGCAGTTGGCGTGGCCTGAACAG
The DNA here is from genome assembly GCA_025379985.1 of Phyllomedusa bahiana. Taxonomy (NCBI): domain Eukaryota; kingdom Metazoa; phylum Chordata; class Amphibia; order Anura; family Hylidae; genus Phyllomedusa; species Phyllomedusa bahiana. Next base: position 75,867 of record JAODAL010004498.1, on the reverse strand, counting down.
AGAACAATCTGGCTGCATTCAAATAGAAGTAATTACATTAGAGTAATTACGGGGGAGGGAGAACTGTTTAAAACCTACTGGCAGAACTTAGCAGTGGAAGCAGAGGACACCAGTTCAGAGCTGGGGGGGTTGTGTACTGCTGTCAGGAAAATGAGGACTGCACTTCTTCACAGTTTACATAGTGACTCAGAAGTCCTAGCTATCATTAATATCAGGACAGCAGTTCAGAGTTGGGGATATTACACACTAGTGGCAGCACATAGACCCTAGCAGTGAGAACTGTGGAGGGAAGTCATAGATTGCAATGCAGTCTTGGAGTTGTAGGAAAAAGCTGCTGGCGAACTACTGACACTCCAACAAGCAGGAACTTTCACTGAAAAATGGAGATCATATGATGAATAAGGAGATAAAAGATAAAAAAGAAACCCATGAAGGTAGTGGAATATCTTTACTTTTTCAATATAAATGCTGTTTTAAGTGTTCTAGAAAATCCTTAAACTCCTGGATAACCCCTTTAAATATTAAGGAGGTCAGAACACTGTGACTGCAAACAATCAGCACAATGTAAAGACTTCAGCCTCTTCACTGTGTTCAAAGGCAGGGGCCCTGGAGAGCAATGTCCTCGGCTGCCTTCATCAGCCCCATAGACATTGAATGGAGCTGCAGTGCACATATTCCACTGCTGCTCTGCAAACCCGTCCTTGCTGCCTGAGCACAGTGAGGAAGGATGGGGGACTTAGACCCCCCATTTTAGTGATCGATGGGGACCCCAGTGGTGGTGCCCCAAGCGATCAGACACCTATTACCTATCCTGAGGATAGGTGATAAATGTCTATAATGTGAAAATCCCTTTAAAGGGGTTGTCTC
>JAODAL010004498.1:0-70000 GCA_025379985.1 Phyllomedusa bahiana | reverse complement strand
AAAGTTGCGTTTTTAAGTTGTCGTAATTCTGGACTAGCATAGCTTTACTTAATTTTTTGCATACTGGAGCTGCTTGTGGGCTTTTTTTTACGAGAGTGATGTCTGATGTTTTTATTGATACCATTACGGGGGCATATGATGCTGGATAAACTTTTTATTAAGGTTTTTGTGATGCATTTTGTACAAAAACTGCAATTCCTCGGGTAAGTGTTTATGTATTTTTATTTTTTACAGCGGTCACTGTGCGTATTAAATGACATTGACAGTTTTAACAGCCGGTTGATACGTTTTACAGCGATTCCAACATTTTTGGTATATTTGTTTAATGTTTACTGCTTCTACACAATAAAAACACATTTATTGAAAAGGAAAACACGTTTTTGCTTATCACCCGGCTAGTCTGAGAGCCTTAACTTTTTTTATTTTTCTGTTTATGGAGCTGTTATAGGGACTTTTTTTTTTGCGGGATGGAGTTGACGTTTTTTATTGGAATATTTTTTGGGGGAATGACTTATGATTTGATCGCTTTTTAAATCTGTTTTATGGAAGGTAGGGTGAAAGAAAATACTGCAATACCCTAGCAGTGTTTTTTTTTTTTAGTTTTATAAATAGCGTTCACCGTGCAGTATTCCGTGACAATGTTAGGTTTTACTTGTGGGTTTGAGAGATTACGTGTACCCAATTTATGTAGTTTTTACTTATTTGTGATAGAACAATTTTTTTGTAAAAAGTGTTTGTATTGTGTAAAACAATATTTTTGCTTCGCTATTCTTTATTGCAGAAACTTTTTAATTGTTTCCGTAGACAGAGTGTGGTAAGGACTTTTTTTTTGCGGGATGATACTGCAGTTTTAATTGGCAATCACTTTGATGTTGATAGAGTTTCTTGATTACTTTTTACTCCATTTTTTGTGTCCTGGGGTTGCATGAACAAAAATCGCTATTTCTCTGGACTGTTTTTTGGGTTTTTTTTTATCGGCGTTCAACCGTATGGGTTATTGAACATGAACAGAATTTATAGGGTGGGGTCGCTACGCACTCGCAATACCTAATATGGTACTTTATTTATTTTTGTTCTTTTTTAGGGGCGTTTGGCGTTTGTAAAGGGGTAAAAGTGCGATGTTCGTGTTTTTATTTTATTTTTTGTGTTTTGTGTATTTACATGTTTTTACAACTTTTTTTAACTTTTTCATAATTTTTACACTTTTCCCCCAGGGGGGAATTGCGACTGAGAAAGTTTCAGTTCTTTCATGCAATAGGAGTCAGCATACAAATTTTTGCTGTTATGCTGGTCTCCAATGGGCCACTGTCTGGTCACGATGCCCACAATGCTTGTGGGCATCGTGACGTCTCCAAGACCATCCAGGATGCTGTCATTCAGCGTCCGGGCTGTCTGGTTGAAGATTCAAGTACCGGCGTCAGCGCCATTACTGCGCGGTTCTCGGGCAGCAGGTGCTCACTCCTGCCGGCCCGCAGCCGCGATGTCGCGGACCACGAATTGTCGCGACATCGGGGGGCTTTAAATCACCCCGCGGCCAGGAGCTCACTCCGGCCGTGGGGATTGCCGGCATGATGCCAGCGGTAAATATACGCTGGGTTTCATGCTCCCGCTGATCTTGATGCGCTCCGACTAGTGCGATGCGCGCTAGTTCAGCCTTGTCGTACTCATACGGCAATTTGCTGGGAAACCCTTACACGAAACATTGCCGTATGAGTACGAAAATGTCGGATAAGGGGGTTTTATTAACCTCCCTCTGTGCTATATAGAAAAAAGTACCTCGTACGTACCTCTCCATCCAAACACTGTTTCAGCACTGCCAGAGCTCCAGGGAACCCCCCTGGTCCATCAATGATGACATCACGTTCATGGATCACATGATGCTGTTGCCAAATCCTGACCTCCTGATGACGTAAGTTTAGTGGATCACTGTTGCTGTAGCCAATCACTGACCTCAATGATGACATCACGTTCACGGATCACATGAATGCTGCAGCCAGTCACTGACTCACTGCATGACATCTACGTTCATGGATCTCATGATGGCTGCAGTAGTCACTGACTCACTGATGATGTCATGTTCATTGGGTCACATGATGCCTGCAGCCTTTCAATGATGACATCACATTCATGGATACACTGGATGCTGCAGCCAATCACTGACCTCACGATGACATCACGTTCATGGATCACATGATGTGCAGACGATCATGAGTCCAGTTCATGGGTAGAGTAATGCTGTCAGCAATTCAATGACCTCACTGATGACATCACCTTCATGGATCACATGATACTGCAGCCAATGACTGACTGCTATAGTCACATGCTGTACATGCAGATTGGCTGCAGCATCATGTATCCATGACATGTGAAATCATCTGTGAGGGGGACCAAGGAGTTGAGAGGGGTGGGACACTGGAGCTCTGGTAGCGCTGGAACAACGGTTATGGGAGAGGTAAGTATGGGGTAATTTTCTATTTTAGTGCAGTGGGTGGTGGTATGGAGGTTTTTAAGTGTCTTGGAAAACCCTTTTAAATTTAAGCAACTGCATCAAAGCAAGAAGATGAGTTTTCTACCTGTGTAATGAAGCAGAGGGTTCCCTCTTTACAAAGACAAAGTAGCAGACCAAGTGAGCAGGAGGTTGTGATATAGCTCACAGGCTACTTGTGTCTCTGTATGATGCTCTAATAGGTGAAGTAGGACATCTAAGAACAGAAACTATAGAATCTTACATTGACATTACAAATTTTGTCCCAGTCATGAGCGTCAGTTCTCTGCCCCAACAGCGTTTCCTCTGGAAGTTGCCTGGAAGAAAGAAAATTGAAAATAAATTGCAACTTGCGCTTTGATCATTTCTCCTTTACTAAGAAAGGATTGTCCTGGATTACAAGACAAGTTCTGATTTATTCCAGAGACAGCGCCACTCTGGGCTATGCCGGGTACTGTAAGCTTAGCCATTGCAGCTCAGGGGTTGTCCATTTTAATAACATTATCTTTGTATGAATCTTAACTGAGGAGAATAAAAAGAAAAAAGAAAAATTATACTCGCCTCCCTGTCCCATACAGTTGGAACTCTGTAGCGCCCATCTGTACAATCCTGTGTGTCTGGACGAGACCCTGAAAGTGCAGAGAAGCGGTAACAGGGCACGTCAGAGTGGTAGCAGCAGGGAGGCGAATATAACTTCTCTTCTATAGCAACCAGTGCTGGCAGCCTATCAGAAGAGATCAAACAGGTCTGTAGCTATACGCGACTGAGGTGATGATGCAGCCCATTACTAAAGAGGGGGATTTCTAGAATAGGTAGGACAAGGGTATATGGACACATATTGAAAGGGTATTGTTTTTGTGAGATCTGTAACAAATAAAGCGTCAAATCCTTGTTGAGAATACCCTTTAAGGGATGTAATCTTTTAAAGGAGTTTTTAACACAAAAGGAATTTCATGCCTGGTTGTCCCGCTCAGCTTCAGTCGCGCTCACAAAAGGGCTGTGTTTATTTGTTTGAGCTGCATATGATGTCATCCAGAAGCTTGACTTAACCATGACTTTAACCACTGTGTAACCATCTAGTACTCGGGGTCTGCAACACTCGGCTCTCCAGCGTTGTGAAACTTACATCTCCAATCATGCCCATGTATAGATTTTATAAATGCAGGATGGGAGTTGCAGTTGTCCGGCACAGCATGGAGAAAGCCGGACGTTGCAACCCTGCTCCAGTCGAACAAAGGTCTAATTATGTAAAGATCTGTGAATAGCTACAATGTAGCTGAGTGGTTAGCACTTCTGCCTTTCAGCATAGGGGTCCTAAGTGTAAATTCCTGCAGAAACATGCTGATTTTTTTTCCTCAATGCACATACCTAATTGAGGTTTCTTTTTTCTTTTTCTTGATTTGCACTCTGTGACCAATTACTAAGGAGTTCAGAAGACTGGTGTTAGAATGGACAGCACTGGGGTTGAACACTCAGCCTCAGCAGTGAGTGTGAGTGATTACTAAGGAGCGACTGAGGACAGGAGTAGGTTTGACCAGCAACTGGGGCTTGAAACAACTCGCTCAGCAGTGATTGTGTGTGATTACTAGGAGTACAGTGGAAAGGAGTAGAATGGACAGCCCTGGGTTGGAACACTCGGCTTAGCAGTGAGTGTGTGTGATTACTTAGCAGTGATTAGACTGTCAGTAGCTGACAGAGAGGAGAGGTGTTATCTGGATGTGCAAGCAAGGGGACTGAGGAGCTCTCTTCGCTAGTCGTATCCTCTAGAGATGAGCTGTACACTATGGATCACTAAGGGAGCAGCTAAAACAAAAATGGTGTAGAATTTTTAACAATGATAAAAATGTTTAATACTTAATTTGGAACCTTCCCACATCAATATTACTTTGTGGTAAAACCCCTTTTAGCAAAACCGAATCACAGAGCAAAGTTCTAGCTGGCCAAATTCTTCTCTTGGAGCAGCTTCTATAGGGGAAATGTATTATGATAAGCCATTCTTTATGCTGATAGTTATAAATTTTTATAGTTTTACATCTATGTTAAAACCTTAATTTTTGTAAATTTCCTTGGCAATCTGATTTAGGCTATGTCCATCAAGGGTAATTGCGGGGACGTATTTCGCCCGCAATTACGCCGTGTTGCTGTGCATCGGTGGGGGGGGGGGGCTGGCTGGGGGGCCGGCCAGCCCGCTGGTCCCATAGGACCATTCATTTTCACGCATGTCTACTCAGTGATATATTGACATGTCACTTCTCTTCCCCAACTAGGCGTCTTGTGCGAGCGGGGAGAGGAGAAGTAATCCATAGTTCTCTCTATGAGTAGTACTGTGGATTACCGTAATGACTGGGACGTATTTCAGCCATTAACTCGCGCAGTATGGCGCGAATTATGGACTGAAATACGTCCCAGTATAAGCCGTGTGAACATAACCTTAAAGTAACCAAGTTAAAGAGTTAAAGGGGTATTCCGGTGTTCGAACAGAAAAAAAAAAAAAAAATGAAAAAGCGGTCTGTATGGTCATTACAAAGACAGCAACAATATAACACTAATCCTATATCCTAAAAAGGTATAATTGACATTTTCTTAACACTGTTGCCCTCTATGTGCTCCTCCTCAGCAATCAAGTGTGGGCCTGGCTTCAGTAGCAGCTGATGTAGGTAGCAGACTACAGTTCCCATCATGCATTGCTGACATCTATTCCAAGCTGTTCTGTCCCTGACTGCTGAAGTGAAAGTCTCTAGCCTTCTGTGCATCTCATATTGGGCTCCCTCCCTGCTGAGGTGCTTACATTATTTCCTAGTTACAGTATGTTCAAATGCATATTTTTGCGTCGTACTTTGTGCGCAATTTATATCATATATGATTGCTCCAAAAGTACGTCCGCAAATATAGTAAAATGATAGCACTCATTGAGCGCTATGTAAAACAAGCTTATTTCTCAGCACATACTGTGCCATCGTAAAAAATAAGTGATATGTTGCTTATTTCAGGCATTTTTGTGCCGGGGACTACTAAACTGAATAGCAAGCCGGGCCAGTGTGCTGTGGAAAGTACGCATTGGCCAACGCGGACTATTAACAGCAGGCGTATTTCGGTACATACCTCTGCGCAAAACGCCATTTGAACATACCCTTTCATTGCCTAATAGACACAATGGTTACCTTCCTGGTGCTGGAAAGGAGCATGCCTGACCAGAAAGGTGACACTAAACTACAGGTAGTATCCCCTGGCAACAAGCTTCAAACAGCAGATTTTGGGCCAGTAATTGTTAAGTGATTATGTGGGAACCTATGGAAAAAATTGTAATTACCATTGTAAGGCTGCAAGTGGAAAAGTATGTAATGGTGTATATATCCCAGCCAGGTTCTTGGAATATACCTGGAGTAGCTCAGACACACGTCACCAAGGAAAGGAGCCTTGGTGAAATGAAAAGCCAAACAAGATAGTTGTCAACTGCATCAGGCAGTTGACACACATTTAGGGTATGTTCACACAGTGTTTTTGGATCCGACTCATTACCCTGCCATGTATACGCCGGAAAGAAGTGACGTGTCACTTCTTTCTGCCGGCTTTCAATACGCGGCGGGGAAGACGGCAGGTAATCATAGCTCTACGTGAGAAATACGATTACTGTAATTACAGGCCGCATTTCGGCTCCATGGACATGCATTGTCTGCGGCGCCGGCTCCATGGACATGCATTGTCTGCGGCGCCGGCTCCATGGACATGCATTGTCTGCGGCGCCGGCTCCATGGACATGCATTGTCTGCGGCGCCTGCTCCATGGACATGCATTGTCTGCGGCGCCGGCTCCTCATGGACATGCATTGTTCTGCGGCGCCCCAGCTCCAGGACATGCATTGTCTGACGGCGCGCATTCACCGCTAACAATTAACAATGTCAATTTCGACGACGGCTTTATCCATTGGAGCTGATGAACTTACCGTATTTGCGGCGTGCATTTCGCCACGTATAATGTGCAACACACGGCGAAATACGTGCCCAAATAAGCGCCATTTTGAGACGTGTGAAAATACCCTTAGAGTGAGATAAGTGTTTCATCAAAAAATGTAAATACAATAAGATAAAAAAAAATGCATTAAAAAAAATCCACTTACTTGATCTCTTCTATTTCCTCCTCTACCTCTTGGATTTGTTTCGTAAATACTTTTTTGTCAATGTCACTTTTGGTATTATCCCTTTTCTGCTGCAGATATTCTAGCCTGTAAAGAAACCACCATTATGTTAAAGTATAAAGTAATTACAAAAAAATGCTGAAGCCTAATCAATCTGGATCCCAAATTTCTCAATATATCTGCTAATTCACATCCAACAACTGAATAGTAGATACTAGATCAGCATAAAAATCAAAATAGCCCAGTTTCATCAGGATTTGAAAAGACTCTGCATCAAGTTCCCTATAAACAGATACAAACCAAAAAAAATACAGTCTGATTAGCTGTTAGGCTATGTTCACACGGCTTATTTGCGGGGCGTAATTACGCCCCGCAATTACGCCGTGTGGACGGGGGCGGGAGTCGGCACCTCGCCGGACCATAGACTTTTATTACCAGCGGCGCGTATACGTCGCTGGTAATTCACATGTCACTTATCTCCCCCCCTCGGCGTAATTCGCCCGAGCAGGGAGGAGGCTGTACGTAATCCCATAGTTCATCTATGAGAAACTGTGGATTACCGTAATGACTTGGACGTATTCCAGCCGTAATTTGCGCACTACGGCGTGTAATTACGGACTGAAATATGTCCCATTTTAAGCCGTGTGAACATAGCCTTAGGGACAAATCTGTAAAGGGAACCTGTCAGGTGACTTATGCTGCCCTATCTGGACAGTGGTATATGCTTAACAGGAGAAGCGGAGCTATGTGATACTAAGGGTTATATGAAAGAGGAGAGGGAGTGAGCTCTGTGATATATAGGGTTATATGACAGAGGAGAGAAGCTGAGCTCTGTGATATATAGGGTTATAGGATAGAGGAGAGGTGCTGAGCTCTGTGATATATAGGGTTATAGGATAGAGGAGAGGAGCTGAGCTCTGTGATATATAGGGTTATATGATAGAGGAGAGAAGCTGAGCTCTGTGATATATATAGGGGAAGAGCTGAGCTCTGTGATATATAGGATTATATGATACAGGAGAGAAGCTGAGCTCTGTAATACATAGGGTTATATAGGAAGAATGCAGGAAACCGCTACAAAATCCACCGCTGATGAGTTTAAAAATCTTGATGCTTTATTAATTCTTCATTAAAAATACAAGTATGAACAAGCCAATGAAACACCCATGCATGGAGGAGCATATACTAATGACAGCTTATGGGAAAAACAGCTGATGCGTTTCGAAAGAAACCTTTCTTAGTCGTAGCTATAGGGTTATATGTTAGAGGAAGAGAAGCTGAGCTCTGTGATATATAGGGTTATATGATAGAGGAGAGCTGAGCTCTGTGATATATAGGGTTATATGATAGAGGGAGAGAAGCTGAGCTCTGTGATATATAGGGTTATATGCTAGAGGGAGAGGAGCCGAGCTCTGTAATATATAGGGTTATATGATGGAGAGGAGCTGAGCTCTGATATATAGGCTTATATGATGGAGAGGAGCTGAGCTCTGTGATATATAGGGTTATATGATAGAGGAGAGGAGCTGAGCTCTGTGATATATAGGGTTATATGATAGAGGGAGAGGAGCTGAGCTCTGTAAAATATAGAGTTATATGATAGAAGAGTTGAGCTCTGTGATATATAGGGTTATATGATAGAGGAGAGAAGCTGAGCTCTGTGATATATAGGGTTATATGATAGAGGAGAGAAGCTGAGCTCTGTGATATATAGGGTTATATGATATAGGAGAGGAGTTAAACCCCTTTGACGACTCTCTTGAGATACAAACACTAGTTGGGGAAAGCTTCAGTGTTCGAACGTTCACACGCCTGATGGGTGGATTGGCAACAACTTACTTTAGCAATTTGGGCTGAAGCCTCCTTTGTAAACAGTCACTCAAAATTGCATTCCTTAAGACTTCAGTTTGTGTAGTTTTCCCTGCAGAGGAAAAGGTGGACAAGAAATCAGATAAAGAATCCACAACAAACAGACAAAACTGTTAGCAATATCAGGCTTCTTCAACATGGGCCAATAATTGCCATTTAGGACCCATTCAAAGTTGATCGGCGCTCCTTAAAATGTTTCTTCACATCAGGCAACTGTCAGGGGTCGTACATGGATGGTCAAACAGAACTTACGATCGATCGTTCATGCCCATTAGGGTGCGTTCCAACGGCAGAGAACAAATACCTGCCGCGGGGAGGGACGGCTTTTCTCCGCGATGAGCCTTCCCCCTTCACAAGCACAGATTCTGTCCGAAAACCGGACGGAAGATTGTGCTTGTAGAATGTGTTGCGGGCGGCCCGCGGGCGGAAAAACCGCCGGACGGAAGACCCGTGCAGTGTGGACTGTTGCACGGGTTTTCCATAGAGCACCATTGTGCTCTTGTCTCGGCCGTTTTTTCCGGCGGTCTGCAAAACCACAAACCGCCTGAAAAACCGGCCGAAAACCCGTGCCATGGGGACATGGCCTTACTGTCAGCAGCAAATGATGCCTAAAACAAATTCTTATCCCTGCATAAAACAGATGAACAGCCGACCAATGGGCATTTGCTTATTTACTGGCTGATCACAAAGCCAAGAACGAACACCTATATGAACCTGCTTTCAGGTGATAATCGGCTGGTGTAAAAGGTCCTTTACTCCATTCTGGGCTATACAAACTTTTGTGTGACTCAATGAATCAGATCTTTAGGTAACTTTTAGAAAAGAACAGGATATGAAGTGCCAGAATAAAGCCAACACAAAGTAGCACTCTAGCAAAAATGTTGATTGATTGGCCCATTAACAGCTAAAAGGGATAAATTGCATAAAGGCTAATTTTCTACTGTTCCCTCTCTGATCCAGTTATTAGCCCCATTTACAGGGCATAAGTAGTCCAATTAGAACCACGTTTGCCCTATAACAGTCTATGGTCCCATCAAAAGTCATCCAGTGGTATTCATTGGGATACATTTTTATGGTCTACCACGAAAGAGGAGGGGGCGGGGAAAAACCAGATGTAAATGGTGCCTTACGGAATTTTCACACGGCGTACTGTGGCGCCGAAATACGCCGTGTGTTTTGGAAGCATGCGCTGATCAGGGTGTACTTCCAAGGACAGGGGGACCCATTCACTTCTATTATCAGCGACGCGAAGAAGTGACTTGTCACTTCTCTCCCCCGCGTACAATTCGATCGTACTGTATGCCGGGGAGACGACGCACAATTCATAGTTCTCTATGAGAGCTATGAATTACCGTAACTGTGGTGCGCATTTTGCACGCATTAAAACGCAAATACGCGCCGAAACGCGCAACGTGTGAACACACCCTAACATGGAAGTCACTCAAATGAAAGGCTGACCATATAACACATGGGTGAATCAAGTATATAGGATTGTGGCCACTAATGAATAGGAAAGTAAACTGAAATCAGTAACCTCCAGTTGATCACATTCGTTCACACAAAACTCACATTTTTTTTTGTTCACGTCTTTAAAGGTTTTCAAAATATGAGAAGATCTCTCTTTCATTTCTAGATTGGCTGGAGGCCCCTGCAAAGAAATAATGAGAAATAGATCAATATATTCAGAGGCTTTTCTAAATTCTATACACTTTAATTTTCCTATTGGGGCCAGTGAAGTCCAAAAAAGAAAAAATAAAAAAAAAAAGTCAGATTTCGTCTGTGTAATTTTTTGGTGTTTTTGCGCCAAAAAACTGTCGCCGCCCTATTCTATATATGTATGAACAGTCGTACATCAAAACTAGGCACAGTTTGCACCAGGCACGACACATATGAATGCATCTAATATATGCTAACTACCGTGTTTTTCCAAAAATAAGCCCTAGCCTGATTTTCACAGATTCTTGGAGAAGGCTTTAAATAAATATAAGTCCTACTCCAAAAATAAGGCCTAGTCAGTCAACGCTTCCTGAGTGATGTCACCTGGTGCCGCCTCCTGGGCGGTGCCATTCCCGACCCCCGCCCATCCCGATAAACAGCCTGTTAGACTACAGGTTTTTTTAAAAACCTCTAGGTTTTCGGGCTAAAAAAAACCTGAGATGATGTCACAGTCCATACTCCGAGGCCCTTCCCACCCAGGCCATGGGACCAAGGGTGTGAGTGAGATTCAATGGATACCCCCACACACATACATATGCACTCACATTGTGTACGCACACACACTTATACAATCCCTTATTTTAAAGTGTGACTACAGTGACTTCTAGTTCCTCAGCATGCCACATTTTTTCAAGAGAAGGCACTGAAAGAATCGACACCCACTCCATGGTTTTTGATTTATGGGTTTATGTACCGGGGGTGTGTGTATATGTATTTTATATACACACACACACATACAAAAATACACACGGGTACAAACCCAAAAACAAAACCCAAAGGGGGTTATGTGTGTGTATAAAAAAACCCAAAATTCCCCAAAAATGCTGGGACACTAAAAAAAATTTGTGAAAAAAAAACTAAATTCAATGATGGGGGAGGTGCCAACAACTAATATTTTTTCAAAATAAACACAAATCACAGATAAAAAAATTTTAAATCTGATAAATGTAACATTTGAAAGGAAAAATATTTTCTCCGAATTTCACAGTTCTACAAAGCCCAAAAATTTGGGGACAAGTAGCAATAAGTTTGCTGGAAAAATGACTTTGAACATAAATGAACACAGAAGACCAATCGACACTAATTTGAATTACCAAACATGATTGGGTATAAAAAGAGCTACTCAAGTTCAGTGTCCTCTGAACCCAAGATGGAAGAAAATCCCCAATTCCACCATTTTGCGCAGAAAGATGGGCCCCACAATACCAGGATGGTTTACCCACGTAAAATAGCAAAGATTTTAAAATTTATCATCATAAACCTACATAACATCACAAAAGATTCAGAAAAATCGGAACAATCGCTGTGCGGAAGGGTAAAGGGCCCGTAAAACTCTACTGGATGCCGTTGACCCCGGGGCCTTAAAGGGGTTTTCCCCACGATCTCATTTCATACCTTCTGCATCCAGCTTTTCAGTTCGTGTGCTCAGTGGCTCTGGGGATTTGTTTGAAGGCAGACTGTGCCCAGCATGATGACTCACCGGCCCTTTCCTCTCTCAAGCCAAAAAGGTTCCTTTGTATGTAAAGCATTGTGAGTGCGAGAGAAAAGTTTTTGTTTTCCCACAAAAGGGGTCCTAGGTTCAAATCCCTACAGGAACCAAACCTGTGTTGTTTTTTTCTCTTTATCAATGCTCAAATGTTTATTATTTGATTTGCAAGCTTCCCACGTCAATTTACTTCATGGCAAAACCCCTTTAAATGTCACTGCACCTCAAAAAGGAATGCCCCTGCCAAGGAAATAACAGAATGGGCTCAGGAATCCTTCCAGAAAGCATTGTCAGTGACCAAAATCCACCGGGGCCCTCCGCCGCTGCCAGCTTAAACTCTAAGACAAAGAGGAAGCCTTTTTCTAAGCAAGCTTCACAAGCTCACCCTTTTTGCACGGGGCCCGTGGGTCATTTAAAAGGGAAATGGGGGGAAAATTTGGAAAACTTTTTGTGGGTCAGATGAGAAAAACATTTGAAGTTTTTTATAAACAGTGGGAACGCCATGTCTTTCCCCGGAGCAAAAGGGGGAAAAAGGACAAACCCAGGTTTTTTTATCAACGCCCGTTCAGAAGGCCCTGCACCCACTGTTTGGACTGGGGTGGCATATGCTTTTTGGCATTGGGAAACGTCCCTGTCTTAAAAGGGGCACCTTTAAATGCAGAGAGCTATGTTCAGGTTCAGAAACCAAACATATGTTTCCCCCGTCATCTCTTTCAGGGAAAAAACCCATTGCATTTTTTTCAACAAGAAAAAGGCAGCCCCCCATTCGGGCACAATCACAACATCAATGGCTAGGGTAGGAGAAGGAACCGGGGGTTACTTTTTTTTGGGGAAAAAGGCCGCCTGCATTCCAATCTTTAAAACCTATAGAGAAAAATTTGGGCACATCATAAAGGGGAAGGTGCGACAAAGAACCCAAAAAACGAGGGAAAACTTTAAGGGGCCCCGGGAATTAGAAAAAGGGGAGAGAAAACCAATTTTCAAAAATTTGAGAAACCGGGTCCCCTGTCCCCAGAGACCAGTTGCCCCTGTTGTAAAAAAAGGGGGGGATGCCAAAACAGTGGTAAAAAAGGGGCATGGCCCCAAAATTTTTTTTGGGTTTTTGGTGACCCCAGGGAAATTTTTTGAAACAACATTTTTTTTTAAATTTAAAATTTAAATAGATTTTTCCATTTTAAAATTTTTGTTTTCTGTGTTTTGGGTTTTTCTATTTTTTTAATTTAAAATATTAGATGTTGGAAACCTCCCACACATTGTTTTCAGGTTTTTTTATTCATTTACTTTTTTTGGTGTCCCCAAACTTTTGGGGGAAAAGGAGGTGTGTACAGCGGGGAACTTGTATTTTCCCAAACAGCAGTTTGCCCAAAAAACTTAAGGCCCCACATGTTTTAAAAGTGTCTGGGTCAAAAATTTCATTTTGGGTTGCCCATCTCAACCAATCAGAGCCCATGGGCAACCAATCAGAGCGAACCCCCCCTCATTTCTTTATAGTGCTCTGGACAAATAAGGGGGGGCTCTCTGTTTGGGGTTGCTAATGGGGCAAATAAATTTGGTTGTTATGGGCAGAGGGGTTCTAGACCAAAGACCGTTTTATACATGGGGCCCTAAATTTCCCACAATGAAAGGTGTCTGCCCCCTTTGTTAAAAAAAAAAAAAAAAAAAGAAAAAAGGGGCGTGGTAGGAGTTTGGCCGTGTGGGAGGTTTGGGTTTCCCTGAGCCCTCGGCTTTCCCTCCTAATCCCCCGGAAAAAATTCATCATAAAGGATGGGCAAACAAAATAAAAAACAGAACCGGGGGGCCCCCCTAAAAGGGGTCCGGGGGGGGAAGCTCGAGGAGACATTGGGGGGGTTTCTTTGCCCCCGTTTTAAGGCCGCCAAACGCTGCCGGCGTTTGGCCTGTGACCCCCAAGTTTGGCCCCGGGGCAGCGCGGTTTTCCACCCCAGGGTTTTCCCGGCGGGGGGCTTTTTTCACCGGGCAAGCAGCGCGCTTTTCCCTTTCCTCATTTGTCCCCATTTACCTCGGGGGAACGCGCAGACTGGGATTTTCCCCGCCGGCGGGGAGGCCCTTTTCGACCCCCGGCCATACAAACTTCGGCGGGCGCCCCGGGAAAAGGAGTTTTCCCGGTCCCGCGCGGGGCCGGGCCCCAAAAACAGTGAGTTACAGCCTGCACCCGGGGGCGGGAAAGGACGCAGGCTAAAAAGGCGCCGGCGTCCCCTCACGGGGGAAATTCCCCCCCCCCTTTCACCCTCTCTCAAAATCAGCTGCCCCCTGTGTCTCCGGGGCCCCCCCCTGTTTATAAAGGGCCCAGGGGGTTCCGGGACCCAAGTGCCTTGCCCCTTACACACCAGCACCGTGGATTACAGTGCAGCGGGAAAGCCTCAAAGGGTAAACCCCTCTGGGGGGGGCCTACATTACATGGGACGTGGATTCACCCCCCCAAAACAAGCCCTTATGTTTGCCCCCCCCCCCACAGCGGGGGCCCCCGGGGCCCCCCCCACTGGACTATGTTACTGGGCCCTTTTAGGGCCGCACCTTTCCCTCTTCCCCGGGGCCCCTCTGTGGGGGCCCCCCAACCCCCTAGGGAGGGTTCCCCCTCCGGGGCCCCCGGGTTTCACCCTGGGAGCTACCCCCCTCATAAAAAGGGGGTCCTCTCCACCCCCGCGGGACCCCCGGGGGGTGCCCCCGGGGCTCCACAAGTACAAGCCCTTTACTACTTAAACGCCTGGCGGGGAGGACTTTAAACCCGAAATGGGGGCCCCCCCCACCCTAAAATTTGCCTGACAGTCTCAGAACACCCCACCAATTTTCAGTGAGTCACACCACCCCCCCTGCACAGCTGGGTGTGCCCTCTCCTATCTCTGAGGTGCGGATCCTGGGGATGATAACAAACCATGATTTCTGGCAGTTTTGAAAAAACCTACTACAGCCACCCCCATCGCTGGCGGAAAATTCCCTCAAATGACCCCCGGGGTTTTTCAAACGCTTAAAACGAATTCCACGGGGAGCCCCGCGAAATTTCCCGGGTATGGAGCAAATCTTCATTTCATTCCCTAAGGTTAAAGGTTTCATGGATCAACCCCCAACCCCCCCGGCCCCCACAACCCCAACCACCGCAAAACCCCCCACGTCTGTGCCCCGCTGAATGTCCCACAAAAAACGCTAAAAATCCACCCCCCTGCACAACATTTTGACGACATTGAGAACCGTATCGGGCTTTAAAATTTACGTATTGGGGGCCCTTCCTGAATCTTTTCCCAATTTTGGGATTTTGTTCCCGGGGGGTCACCGCCATCTTAAAATGCCCTTTTTTGGGTTCTCCCCCTGCACCCTAAAAATTGAACTGGTTTCGGGTGCACAGAGCTTTTAAAGACCCCCAAAATCCTGAGGACCCTGGGCCCCAACGTGATTTTATTTGTCGGGCCCAAAACTTCTTCGTATGAAGAAAAATATTCCCCCAAATTAGGCCAGGGGGGCGAAAGGGAATTTGTCTTCCCCAAAGTTCCCCCAAACCCGGAATCCTTGCAGGAAATTTGTCCCCCGGCCCCACCCTTTAACCCAGAAAGCGTTTTTTGGAAATCCCTTTTCCTGGAAAAATTTTCCCCAGGAAAAAAAAATCCCTTTCCCAAACTGGGGGAAACCCCTTTTCCCCCTTGCATACCCGGGTGCAGACAAGCATGGTTCTAAAACCCTTCAGATCAGCGGAAGAAACCCCCATCTGCCCTCCGGGTATCTTCATTTTAAAACCCCCTTAAATCCTTTCCCGGTTTGGGCCCCGGAACCCTTTTTAAACTTTTTCCCTTTTGGGGCCTGCTCAAACCCGGAAAAAAAAACGCCCCTTCAGCTGGATCCGTGGCCCCGGACTCTGGCTCTGCCTCACCCTCGGGGGCCTAAAGGGGGGCTACAACGCCAAACCGGACCCCGGGGGCTGGGGAACATCACGCCCCTCTTTTTTGCTGAACTCGCCTTGAATCGGGGGCAAATAAGCCCCCTTTTTGATTTTTTCCTTGAAAGGCCCAACTTTGGGTCGTTTTTGGGTCCCCTTTGGGGAAATAGTTTTTTTGGGTGTCCCGGGTTGGGCACTGCGGGTTACCATTGCCCAAAAACTTTTTTGTAGGCAGCCCTTTCCCAAAGGTGCCTAACCCCTTTTCTCCTAGGGATTTTACTTCTCTCCCTACACCATTTTTTTTAGGGCCTATCCTCGAAGAAGGGTTTTGGGGTTTTTACCCCTTCCCTTCCCTTTTTTTTCCTTATCCTTCCCCTTTTTGAGGGCCGGGTTAATATTTTTTTCATTTTTTCCCTAAAGGGGAAAAACGAGGACCCTCCTCCTTGTAGCCGTGTTTTTCCCATTTTCCCCCCCCCAGGGGGTTGGAAATCCTTTTTGGGGGTTTGGCTCCCTCAAAAGGAAATCTTTTTTTCTTAGTTTTCGGGGGGTTTTTTTTTTTCGAGTTGGGTGGGGCAGGGTTTTGGGGTCCTCTGTTTTTTGGTTGCTTTTCCCGTGTTTATTGTTTGCCTGTGAGTGTGGGGTGACGGGTTGGGGGGCCCCTTTTTTCCCTTCCCCCCCCCCCCCCCCCCTTTTTTTTTTTTTTTTTTCTCTCTCTCCCTTTTCTCCTCCTTTCGCTTTTTGTGTCTTTCTCCCCCGCCCCCTTTTTTTTTCCTTAGATCGCATTTGAGAAAGAGCCCGGGGCGGGTGTGGTGCTGTGGGCGCGCCTCCCCCGACTTCCTGAATAAATGGATCAAAACGCATCGCTTCTTTTAAAATGCTAAGGGTTTAAAACACCCCTGAAAAGGGGGGCCAAAGGGCCTCCACCATTTCCACGGGCTCTAAAGTTTCAAATCGTATGCAGCGGGAAACCCATTTTAAGGGGGGGCCTTTTCCCCAAATATTAATAAAGGCATTATAAAATCTTGGCATTTTGCCAATTTTTCCCTGAGTCCATGCCAGGGAGGGGGCCAAGCCTTTTCATGGGTTTCTCGGCCCTTCAGGTCTTTAATTTGGGGTTACGGGCCGAGCCCGAGGCGCGTTCCCTTTTGAAACTGGGTTCCTCTAAAAATTGGACAGGTGTTTTACGGGTCCAAAATTTGCGAATGCCCCAAAAATGTGGGCCCCCCCGGTTTTTTTAAAAGGAACCCCGGTTAAATTACCGTTCTCCCTCTAGTGAAAGGGGCTGTCAACTGTGTGGGGGTTTTTAAACGAACATTAGACCCAAAACCCCTTAAGATAATTTTCCCTGGGGAAAACCAAACCCTGTCCTATTTTTGGCCATCAAGAAGGTTAAGAGGGCTTTCCCTTTCTACTTCAGTTGTGTGAAAATTTTTGGGGGTTTTTTTTATCTGTCGGGCAGGGATTTTTACCCCTTTTTTTCCCCGCCCCACGGCTCTTAAAGTCGGGGTTTTTGGGCCCAAATTTTGGTTTCCCAAAATTCAGCCTTTTTGCCCCGCTGGGCGTCCCCCCGGGCAATCGGAAATATCCCCAAAGGTTTTCCCATCACGCTCCTTTTTTTGCCTTTGGGGGCTTCCCCCGGGCCCCACAGCAGAGGGTTTGGAACTGGAAGTTGAATGAATCCCCCTTTTTCTGGATGCCCCCCCGCACTGCAGAAAGTCAGGGAAAAACCATCTCTTGCTTTCTAACAACCCTGAGGGCGGGCCCTACTTTTTTGCCAACCCAGTGGGGGGCCCCTTTAAAGGGTGGGCAGGGGTCTTTATTTAAGGGATGGGGGCCCCGAATTAAACGGGAAACCCGCGGCTACCCTTAACAAAGCTTTGGCCCCAAAGGGTTTCCCCCTTAAATGCAAACCCCTAAGAAAGGGCCCCTTTCCCCCCTCGTAAATCCGGGGGCTAAAAGGGGGCGCGGCAGGGAAGGGGCCGTGCCTCCTGGAAGCGCCGGGGCCCCATTCGTCCCAACAGTGCCGTAGCAGATTTTTTGAACCCCGGTAATTTAAAAACGGGCCCCAAAGCTGGCCAAAAAGGGGTGTTCCGGGTTCCCCCAAAAGGCCAGGGCCCATAAACTCCTCCAAATTTAAAACTACCTCAAACTCCGTGGTGCATTTGTAAAGGGTGGGAAAACGCCCACACTTTTTTCAATTTTCCTTTTACTCCCAAAATTAATAACCTGCCCCCCCCCTCCCCCCTTAAAACCCGCCAGGGGGTTTTTTCCTCACCCCCTTTAATTTTGACTAAAAACCCGACATCGGTTTTCCGGGTGCCCTTTACAACCCTTTTTCCCTTAATGGAGCTGCAGTCAGTAATCAAAGACTTCCCGGAGGGAAGAGCCCAGGCCTGATGGGTCACAGCCCAAACCTATAGAACTCTCCTCGGAATTTTTCTCTTCCCCCAGCTCCTAAACGTCTTTAAAAACAATCTCAGTAGATACCCCTTTACCCCCCAGGCAATGTTGGGGGCAAAAGGGAGCTGTCATTCTTAAACCTGGGGAAGGATCCTCATTTATTTTAGGGGAGCTTATCGCCCCCATTTCTCTACTCAAATTTAGATCTCAAAAAACAAAGCGAAGTGAAACGCGAATAGAATTTAAACCCCCCTTTTGGCCCCTATTTTCCATCCCCGATCCCGGTGGGGGTTTAACCCCCGGGAGAGAGGCGCGTGATAAAACGCTCAAAACGCTAGACATTTTCACTATGCACGTTTTTTCGTAAATTCCCCCTTATTGGGTTCCGTCCCCTTGATGGCCCGAAAGGGGAAAACGAAAACCGGGATTTCATGGGGCCCTTCCTGCAAACAGACTTTTACATGTATTGGGGCTGGGCCCGGGCTTTCCTTTCCAGGGGTTGGAGCCTAAAATTTCACCCCCCCCCCCTGGCCCCATCAAGGGCAAAGGTGGGCCTTATCTGCTCCCCTTCCCATTTTTAATGGGGCAACGGGAGGGTTTTCCGTTTTTTTATCCCCTTTACTCTAATTTTTGATAATGGGGAAAGTCTGATGGCGGCCATAAGGCTAAAACCGATATTAAAAAGGGGTTTTAGGTGGGGTTTACGCGAATATAAGTGTTCCGCCCCCGCCCGGGGTGATCTTCTACTTTATTTACAAACCCGCATAATTTTTTTTTTCCCCCCCCCCCCGGCCCCTTTTTCCATATCAGATGTTTTGGAACGTGGTCTAATTTTAAAAATTAATTTCTCAAAAACTGAAGCTCTTAGCGTCGCATTGGGCCCCCCCCAAATCTAGCCCCGGTTTTCGATTCCCCAAATTTTTCCCTTTTGATTTGGGCCCAAAAATGGGCATCTCATAATTTTGGGGGGGCGCATCTTAGGACTTTTCGAATTTTCCCCAACAATTTCCTCCCCCTACTAACGGGAAAACAAAAAAACTTTGATAAAAGGCAGCTGGGAAAGGGCTTAAACCCTGGTTTTTAAAAAAAAAAATTTGCTCAAAAACCATTCTTCCGAAATTTTTAAAAAACCTTTTCCAAACCCTTTTTTTTTTCCCTATCCCTATCTCATTTTGGAAGAGGGTTCGCCGTGTTTCACCCTCATTCGTCTGGTCCACCAGGCGGGCCCCGTATTGTTTTAAAGAGACACTCATTAAAACCCAAAAATGCAGGACACAGGATTGCCAGGGTTTTTAGGCCCGTAAATTTTTTGGCCTCCGGCCCCAAAAACACCGCCTTTTGGCACTGATCTCAAAGAATAACAAATTATGGGGCAATTTGGCTGAGATTAGCTCCTCTGCGGTTTGGGGGGTTTCCCCCCCGGACCTGGACTCCTGCCCCTCCAACATGGGCCCCCTTCCTCCTTCGTGTAAGACACCATGTCTGCCTGCACCTTTACATAAGGGAAATCCTATAATTTTAGATCGTAGTGGCCCCCGGGGTCCCACTCACAGATAACCCCATTTTCCCCCCCCGGGGCCCTACCTTTTGCCAAAAAAATTTCCTGGGTGGCTCAAAGGGAGGCTCCGTTCCCCCTTTTTTCAGGTTTTCCCTTTAGGAGGGAAATTTTAAGGGCACTGCGGACAATCTTGGGGGGGGATGGCGGTCCCGGGAAGCCTCTTTCCAAAATTTTCAAATGCTCACTTCTTTTCTAGAATCAATCTAAAATTTTTAACCTGAAAAAAGGCCTCTTTCAGTTTTAGGGGGCGGTGGTGCCTTCGACAAGTTTTGGACACTCCTTTCATTTTTTGTACAAAATTGTTGCTCTCTATCGCTTGGGGAGGTCTCTTCCCCCCCCCTTTTGGGCGGGGATGGGAAATTTAATTTGGGGCCCCTCTTTTTCTACCCGCTCAGTGGGAAAACGCTGTTTCCAGCTCACCCATGAGCGGTGTTAGCCTCCCAAAGCAACCCGGAGACCTGTTAAAAAAGAAATTTTTTCACGCTGGTACAGAGTTTCCCCCATTTTTTGCAAAAAAATTTTTTTTTCCCCCCCAACCTCTGCGTTTGCTGGAGGTGTGGAAAAGGAGAGGGGGGAAAAATTTCCCCAAAGTTTTTGGTGGGAGTCCCCTACTCAAAAGGCCCTTTTGGACTTCTGGGGCTAGAGGTGATTGAGGCGGCGACGGCATTCGGTTCCTGACTCACCAGAGGCCTTGGTTTTCTTTTTTTTTTCCCCCCTGTCAGTTAGGCAGATTTAAAAAAAATCCCCTTTTTGAAAAACATTTTAAATTTCAAAGGGGGCCAAAAAATATTTTAATTTCCGGGGGAAAAGGAAAATCTCCCCGTCCCCCCAACTTTTTGGGGGTTTTGGGTTTTGGGGGAGATTATTTTCGGTTCCCGAGAATGGAAGAATTTGGGAGCCCAAACCCAAGCAAGCATATAAAAATTTACTAGGACCTTGGGGGAGCTGGCCCTTTTTTCAAAAACTCCCCCCCTTTATCTTTCCAAACCCCCGTTTTTCTTGGGTGGGCTGGGAGGCCCCTCTGGGGGGGCTTTTCCTCTCCTCTACATTGGGCTTTCCCCTGTTATTACCCTTTTTCCCTTTTTCCCATCCTCCCCCCCTCCCCTCCCCCGTTTTTTGGGTTTTTGGGATGGTGACCCTCTTTTAAATTTTTGTCTTTTTGAGATTGCCTATTGTTGTAGGGGTTTTTTTCTTCCTTTTTTTGTCCCTGGGGATTTTTTCTTTCTTTATTTTTTTAATTATTTTCAATTTTTTTTATTTTTTTTTTTTATTCCTTTTTTGGGGATATGGGGCTCACAAAACGCCCGTGTTTTTAACTTAATGCTAAATTTTTTTTTGTAAGGAAAACATTCCATTTTCTGCATGTCCCCTTGGCAAATTTTCAGGAAAGTGACGTCATGTTATGCAAAATTAGGGTGTCTCATGATTGAGAACCCTTTTCTCTTTCCTTTTGGGCCCAAGCAGGTTTTTTTGGGTTTTGTATAATGTGATCTTTACATGTTGCCCGGGTGTGATTTTTATGGGTCAATGACATATTCTGTTCAATAAAAATTTCTCGAATTTAAAAAAAAAAAAAAAAAAAGCCCTCCACCAAAAATAAGCCCTAGTCCTTTTTTTTGGGAAATGAAATTAATATAAGACACTGTCTTATTTTTGGAAAAACACGGTATGTTCCTAAGATATGCTTTGCAAAGTATACCACATGCCAGATTTGTGAAAGGTTCATACATTCGGGTGCACTATACACACATTTAATGTGCCTTAAAACTGGCGTGGCGGTTCTGACATTTCGCCGACATACTAAACTAGATGTGCACCGCCGCTGTCACTTCCGTGGATTTGCTCGGCTTAACTTACGGGTTCTTGTCCGAACACAAAGGAGGAGATTTAACTCCATTGTAAGTAAATGAAAAACGAGCTTATGTTGGGGTGAGAACCCGGAAGTCAAGAAGAGCAATTCACAGGGAGTGGCGGGGGACAACTGGGTAAGTATTCATTTTTTTTTATTTTTTTTTTGACCACTCTGTCTCCAATAAAATAAAAATTTCTACTGGACAACTCCTTTAATGGCTGCCATAAAAACGCATGTTAAGGGTCTTTAAAGGAGTTGTCTCACTACATTAATTTTGCTGTTTTCTTGGTTTAATTTTGAATTCAGGGGCGTGTTGATTGGTTTATACTAGGCTGTAGTAGAATCCAGCTCTGTAGCTATAGCAATCAGTGCTGGCAGCCTATCAGGAGAGATTGAACAGGTCTGTAGCTATAGCGACCAGCGCTGGCAGCCTATCAGGAGAGATCAAACAGGTCTGATGCCATAGCGACCTGAGGAGCTGATGCAGCCCATACAAGAGGGGATATCTAGGAATAGGTAAGACACTGTTAATGGACATATGTTGTAAAGTGACTTGTTTTTGCAAGATCTTTAGCATAAAAAGCAATCCTTGTAGTGAGACAACCCCTTTAATGCATTAATCACTAGATACAAAAGGAGAGTTGAACTCACAGGAAACCAAGATCTCCAGTACAGATAGAAGGAAAATGCAAACGTAAAATCAAACTAAAATACTAAATTTCAAATGGCTAAAAAACCCACTCACCAATCCAGTAACTTTATCTTTAAAATATGGTTTCATGAAATGGCCAATGCTAAAATTTGCTGGGAAGGCTCTTGAGGATTTTCTCCTTTTCGGTTCCTGTCCGGAAATTTCCCAGAGCAATTCTTTCTGAGGGAACCAGAATCGTAAAATTCACCATTTCCTAGCTGCAGATCCAAATGTCAAATTTAATTGGGAATCCCCTTCAACCCTGTACCTGCTGCTCTTTATTCTGAGAGATGAGAAGTTCCACTTCCTCAAGCTTCTCTTGTATAACTGCCTGATAGACCAGATTCATCTGCAAGCACAGCTCTGCTCTTTGACCTCCGTCATCCAAGCCCATTTCATCCTCAAATTAATGAAAAAAAGGAAGAAAAGAAGGAAAAATAAAATAAAAAATAAAATCACACACATTGTCATTATTAGCAAAAAATGTTAACATATGCAACCAGTTTAAGCTGCTTGTCCCCAGTAATCCCCCAGCAGGTAGACACAATAGGGCAGAGTTATCAATACTGTCTAATACTTGTGTATTGACCATGTAAGCTTAGACTAGACACTCTTAGGCTAGGTTCACACGGGGTCAAATGGGGCGCATTTCGGTCCGTATTTCGCGCCGTACTGCGCTCAAATATGGGCGAAATGTACCCCAGTCATTACGGTAATCCACAGTTCTCATAGAGAACTGTGGATTACGTCTCCTCTCCCCACTCGCACAAGACCCCGCGCGGGGCGGTAAGTGGCGTGTCAATTACGAGTGTGGAATACGCGCCGCTAGTAATGAAGGTCTTTGGGGCCGGCGGGATGCCGCCCTCCCCCCCACGCCTCGCGAGCTCCCGAACACCGGCGTAATTGCGGGGCGCACTGTATGCCCCGCAATTACTCTGTGTGAACCTAGCCTTACAATGCGCCACATATGTTTAAGGCTATGTTCACACAGGTCATTTTCACAACGTACTTTGGGATGTAATTGTGCTGCAATGCGCCCGAAGTACGCCCCGCAATACTCATTGTGCCATGATAACCGGACGTATTTAATCGTACGCGCCAGTAAAAAGAAGTGACATGTCTCTGTGCGGGAAAAATTATAGCGAATAGGAGGTCAGGGTGTAGCACTGTTGAAAGTAGTGCTGGCCAGAGCGTACTTCCAACATCAGGCATATAGCGGCACACACATGTATGCGCCGCAATATAGCTGTAATGTTGATAAATCTGGTGTATATTAGAACTGTCTACCCGGAGATTATGCAAATGTGTGATATGACCACTATTACATGTCAGAGATATGTGTTTATTGTTTAAATGTTTGAAAATGCAATAAAAAGTTAAAAAAAAAAAAAAAAAAAGAACTGTCTAGTCTAACTTTATCCCTTCTATTAGTTGGCTTAATTTATGCTATGAATTGCACCAAAATGTTGGCGTATTTTTTGGAACACTGCTTTGCACGCTAAGCCACGTCCGTTTCACGCAATGCCACACCCCTTTTGTTAGAGGAGGCGCAGAAGTGTCTAGAAACTGTCTAAAATACACACTGGGACAGATTTATTAACACTCTTACTCTTAGACAGTGTAAAGTTTGAATAGACAGTCTTATGGGACGTTCACCGTGTTGGATCCGAAAATCGCATCCAAAAACACAGAGGCGATCGGATCCTAAACAGATCCCACACGTATCCTACACGTAGATGTGTGTCTGGATGCGTCTTGGCTGCAGCATGATCGCACCCTATAGTTTGATAGGGCTCCTGCTGCATCTTTCGGACCAAGAATTGACATGTCCGCGCCCCTTTTGTTGGATGAGGCGCAGAAGAGTATAGAAATGGTCTAAAACACATAATAATAAATGTAGTGTAAAGCGTGGACGTCAGTATTTTCGACGCAAGTTGCCCCAAAATGTCACGTCCTAAATGCATGCTTACAGCTTCAAGGTCTTCCTCCAATGTGTCTCCGCTATCAGAATCATCTATAAGCAAGTAGAAAAAAAAAATACAAAAATATTAGATAGGAGCACTTTATAAATAAATTATTACATCCTTATATGCACACTGGGCCTCATTTATCAAAACTTTTTAAACAATAAGACTATTTGTGTTGCCCAGAGCAACCAATCAGAGCCCATAGCAACCAATCAGAGCCCATAGCAACCAATCAGCACAGCTTTCATTTCTTCAGAGCACTTTAAAATATTAAAAGTGGCCTCTGATTGGTCGCTATGAGCTCTGATTGGTTGCTATGAGCTCTGATTTGTGGCTATGGGCAACAAAGATAGTGTAAGGGCATGTTCACACGTGGGTTTTGCCGCGGCTCTCGCCGCCAAAACCTCGTCGAGCCTCCCGACGCGGGTTTGCGGCGTGGGCGCTGTCTCGGCGCGGGAGGGGCGTGGTTTGGGGCGCGGCTTGTGCCGAGTGTTTGCCCCCATGCAAATTAATAGCAGGGGGCACCACACGCCGCGAGCCGCGGCCCTGCCGCATACCACCCGTGGCGCCACCCGTGGCAGCACCGCGCAGCCGCCGCGCAGAGCACTCCCTGTCAAGAATTGACAGGAGAGTTCTCCACACACGCGGGTTTGGCCGCGGCCCCGAAGCCACGGCCAAGCCCGCGGCGTGTGAATATTAACGCGGTTTCCAATAGGAAACCATGTTAATAAACTAGGTGCGATTTGGGCGCGGTTTTGGCCACGAAAACCGCGTCGGAACCCGTGGCCAAACCGCCCCCCAATCCGCTGTGTGAACAGGGCCTAACTGTTAAACCGTTTTGGTAAATGAGGCCCAGTGTGTTACACTGTACAACACCCTCAGAACCTGATCACCCTGGTTCTCCATAGATGGTCATACTTATTAAATTAAAGGGGAGTTCGGTTACTAATAAAAATGACAAAGTAATAAAATCTCACTAGTCCATCGGGGGTATGATAAAAAAAAAATAGAAAGAAAAACAACAACTTACCTTCTAAGCCCTCTCGTTCCAGCGCTACAGCCGTCCCGGTGAACCCGGCAGATCGTGACCACTAAGGGCTTGTCCACACGGCTTATTTGGACGAGGTTTTCGGAGCGTTTCCGCTCCCAAAACCTCTCCTGAAACACCCTTCTTCAGAAGAGGTGTTAGAGGCGTTTCTCAGCAAAGTGTTGGATGAGGTTTTCACCCATACAAATTAATAGCCAGTACAAAAAAAAAAAAAAACGCGACGAAAAACCCGCCTAAAACATGGTTCTAGAATTGACATGACACTTCTTTTTCAGTGCTTCCACATGAGAGACGCATCTAACAATTAGCAGTGACTTTATCACTGTCGGCTACGAGGAACACGCAGCGGCGTTCACACGAGAGATCGCCGCTGCGTGTTTGCATCACACCTGTCGGGTCCGCTTTTCGAACACGATCAAAAAATTGCATGTCAGTTCTTTAATCGCATCCGGAAGATGGATCCAACAGGTGCAGGGCAAACACGCAGCGGCGATCTCTCGTGTGAACGCCGCTGCGTGTTCCTCGTTGCCGGCAGGGATAAAGTCACTGCTAATTGTTAGATGCGTCTCTAGGTCCGTCCTATCGGTCCCCGAGACGCATCTAAAAAGTGTATGTTAATATGGAGGCAAAACTCCGTGTCTCAAACTGCCGGAATCACCGGGACGACCGCAGTGCTGGAATGAGAGGGTTTACACTATTCAGGTTTTTTGTTTTGCCTTTTTTTTTTTTTTTTTAGTTACGGAACACCCCTTTAATGTGTCTTATATGGGGGTGTCCTTGTGTTGTGGATGAGAACAAAGGTTATATATGTGTGATCCTTTGTGTCTCCATTTTAATGGTATTAGTTAGTATATACCATATATATACACTCACCGGCCACTTTATTAGGTATACCTGTCCAACTGCTCGTTAACACTTAATTTCTAATCAGCCAATCACATGGCGGCAACTCAGTGCATTTAGGCATGTAGACATGGTCAAGACAATCTCCTGCAGTTCAAACCGAGCATCAGTATGGGGAAGAAAGGTGATTTGAGTGACTTTGAACATGGCATGGTTGTTGGTGCCAGAAGGGCTGGTCTGAGTATTTCAGAAACTGCTGATCTCCTGGGATTTTCACGCACAACCATCTCTAGGGTTTACAGAGAATGGTCCGAAAAAGAAAAAACATCCAGTGAGCGGCAGTCCTGTGGGCGGAAATGCCTTGTTGATGCCAGAGGTCAAAGGAGAATGGGCAGACTGGTTCGAGCTGATAGAAAGGCAACAGTGACTCAAATAGCCACCCGTTACAACCAAGGTAGGCAGAAGAGCATCTCTGAACGCACAGTACGGCCAACTTTGAGGCAGATGGGCTACAGCAGCAGAAGACCACACCGGGTGCCACTCCTTTCAGCTAAGAACAGGAAACTGAGGCTCCAATTTGCCCAAGCTCATCGAAATTGGACAGTAGAAGATTGGTCTGATGAGTCTCGATTTCTGCTGCGACATTCGGATGGTAGGGTCAGAATTTGGCGTCAACAACATGAAAGCATGGATCCATCCTGCCTTGTATCAACGGTTCAGGCTGGTGGTGGTGGTGTCATGGTGTGGGGAATATTTTCTTGGCACTCTTTGGGCCCCTTGGTACCAATTGAGCATCATTGCAACACCTTGTGGAATCTATGCCACGAAGAATTGAGGCAGTTCTGAAGGCAAAAGGGGGTCCAACCCGTTACTAGCATGGTGTACCTAATAAAGTGGCCGGTGAGAGTGTGTGTATATATATATATATATATATATATATATATATATATAATATATAATATATATATATATATATATATATGGGCTATTCTGTGCCATATATATATATATATATGGCACAGAATAGCCCCTTTGAGGCTACTTCCATCTCACTTGCTCTTCCTTAGCAGCAGATGTCAGGGAAAGAAGGATGAAGGAGTTGGATGTCAAGAAGCCTGACCTTACGTTCACATGGGAGATAAGCTACCACCTAAGGCCGGGTCTACATGGCAGACTATAAAATACTGTTTGGATTCTAATTAGGACTCGACCAGTATTTTACAGTCGGATTTGGTTTTTTTTTGTCCCGGTAATTCCGGGCATTGGGCGCCCCCTGCCATAGAACACTACTAGAATCCGATTATAGAACATGTTCCAAGTTTTTTGGTCGGATTTGAAATCCGACCTGTGTAGACAACAACTTGGATTTTCTACTGCGGTCTCTGGGCACTGGGTGCTTCTAAATACTGAATCCGCTTAAAAATCTGACTGAAATCCTGTGCTGTGCAGACATAGACGTGTAGAAATAAGGGGCTTGTATGTAGGAAGGAGTGGCGGCCTCCATTTTGTTTTTTGCACCCCACCCACTTCCTCAGGTTTTAAATTAGTGCAGTGTGCCTTGAAGCAGGTATCTTCGCTCCCTGAAGTATGCAGGTCTGAACAGGACCTAATAGAGAGGTAACAATAGCGTAGGACCCACCTGTACTGAGGTCCCGGTGAAGTTGCGGAGGTGGGCTTAAGCATTTTTGGCCAAAAGTGTGAACTAAGAACCTCAAAATTTTTCATGTATCCTAGTTAGCAGTAATGCTTTTTCCAAATTTCCTATGTCCTCTTTGATAGTTTCCTTAGTCCATAGTGTGCCATTGTTATTTGAATGTCTATATGTACTGCTGCCACACCAGTGCGCATTTGAATTTTCAAACAAAGTTTTTTGATGTGCAAAACCAAGTGTTGTTTCTAGAAATAAGGGGCGACATGTATGAACGGGGCTGCGCCAGATATCTGGCGTCTTTCAGCCCGATATCAGACGCAGCCCCGTTCATACATTTTTACATCTCCCACACGCCAATCTGGGACGCAATACATAGCACGAGCAGCACTTTGTAATGAGCCCGGTCTCGGGGGGCGTGCAGGAGGCGGGGTGCCTTAGAACCGTAGCGAAGCTACATATTTATAGCTTTGCTATGGCACTTCTAGGCGCATTACTGCTGGAACAGGTAGAGCACTTGAAGTGTGGTTTACCTGAGCCAGATGTGTCGCCCGAGCACTAGAATGCGCCTGATTTATGGCCCACTGTAGAACAGGTTCATAAATCAGGTGCATTGTAGACTAATGTTAAGCGTATGAAATTTTGCGTGCTAACGCCAAATTTCATACATGTCTTCCAAGGCATCTGTCAGCAGTTTATTCCCCTCTCCTCCATCAGGAACACATGCATGCTTACAAAGCTGAGCATCTATGTGTACAGGGGGTGGGGGTTGTGGTATGGAATAGCTTTAAGGTTCTGTTCACACGGCTGATTTTGGCACGTTTCTGCTCCCAAACAGCTTAAAAAAAGCCTCCAAAATGCCCCCAGTTCATTTTAATTGATTCGTATGTAAAACAGCGTTGTGGTTCACACATGACAAGGTTTTTACGTGTGTTTTCCACGTGTTTTGGGCACTGAAGAAGGTCAATTCTTGAAGAGTTTTCAACATTGAAAATCCGCATAGGAATCAATGGAAAGCTTCAAAACCTCGGTGCTTTTTTAGACACATTTATCTGCGTGGTTTTGGCCCTGGCTATTAATATGTATGGGTGAAAACAGTGTTGAAAACCTCGTCTAAAACCTTTCCAGAACCTCGTCAAAAACTTGTCTGAAAAGGCGCTTTTCAGATGGGGTTTTGACGCCGATTTGGACGCTGAAAATTTGGCGTCCGAATCAGCAGTGTGAACTTACCCAAGTCAAACTAGGAAACATCCCACAGCTGTTGATGTATGGTCACCTGAAAATATCTGGAATACGCAACTGGGGATTTTTTTTTGTTTTGTTTTTAAGCCAAGAGGAGTCCAGTAACCTAAAAAAAATGGGAATCTAGCAAGAGGACAAAGAGTGACTTTTAATGACTATATTAACTATTTTGCCATAGGCAAACTTGAACTCTATCACCTCTCAATCTATAAAACACTAAAATGTAACTTTTATTATGTATAACACTTAACCTCAATGCACACTATTTAAAAACCTGATTTCTAACCTCTCGATTTATTACTTTCTAATTGTGAAGGAATAACTCCTTTTCTATTGTCCAGTCTGGTGGAGCACCACCCACTAGCAAGGGAAACCCTTATACATACAGTAATTTATTAACTCCAAAGAGTCTTACTTGGACAATCATCCCTAATATCATGGACGTACAACATATAAGGTTTCTCCCTGTTAAATCATCTGAGCAGAAACTAGCTCTTTTTGCTGATGACATCATCTTTTTCCTCAAACACCCGGAGAGAGACCTCCCACATCTATTTCATCACCTAAGACTGTTTAGGACTTTCTCAGGCTTTAAAATGAACGAAACAAAGACAGAGCTGTTAAGACTCGCCCCTAACCCAGGCCAAGCCAACTGGACCACCTAGATACCCCAATAAATATCACCAATAAATCCATTAAATACCTCGGAATCTCCATAGGGAAGTCGCCGGAAACTATCTACTCCCTCAACTTCCCCCCTCTCATATTGAAAATTGTCAAAGAGCTTGACAGATGGTTGAAACTACCACCTTCCCTCTTAGCCCGATGCCACCTCGTCCGTATGATGAGTTTCCCGAAACTTTTGTACCCCCTTCAAACCATCCTCTTATTGCTAAAACATTCAGATGTTAAAATCATTCAGGCAGGGGTTTTCCAGATTCATTTGGGCAGGAAAGAAACCGAGAATAGCCCTCACGAAACTTATGCTCCCTAGAAAAATGGGAGGCATAAATCTTCCTGATGTGCGACTATACAACGTAGCGTGTAATCTCAGACACTGCCTGTATTGGCTAAAAAATTCCTCCTACTACTTCAATACAGAGCTCGAGTCAGCACTCGCCTCCCCATGGGATCTCTCAGCTCTCTTAAGGCTAAGTTCACACGGTTTAAAATGGGCCGTATTTCGGTCCGTAATTACGCGCTGAAGTGCGCCAATTACGGGCCGAAAACGGCCCATTCATTACGGTAATTCACAGTTCTCATAGAGAACTATGGATTACGTCTCCTCTCCCCGCCCGGCGGGGAGATAATTGACATGTCACTTTCTAGCGGCGTATACGCGCCGCTAGCAGTGATTGTCTATGGGCCGGCGAGGTGCCGGCCCCCCGCTCACTCCCCCGCTCCCACCCCGTCCACACGGCGTAATTGCGGGGCGTAATTACGTCCCGCAATTAAGCCGTGTGAACATAGCCTTACACACCAAATTTGCCAAAATCCCTCACACCATTAGGTCATGCCTCCTAATGCGTGACACAATCGCTACCTGGAAGATCAGCCGTAAACTGTTTAATCTCCCTGCCCATCTCAGCAAGCACATGTCACTATCTGGTCACCCAGAGCTTTCACAGAGTGAGAGTGATCCCCATCTCCGTGCTTGGAAGGAGCAGGGCATAGCCACAGTGGGTCACTTGTTCAACATTCAAAAATGCAGCTACTACTCATTACCCGAACTTCAAAACTTATACAGCATCCCAACCTCCCACTTCCTTACGTTCGCTCAGGTTAATAGCTTTTTAAGGTCCAGAGTAGTTAATCTCACTAAAGAATTCCCTCGAACGACTTTGATGATCTAGTGGGCCCCCAGACCTGCCGACACACCCGCTCTCTGTTAGGCTATGTTCACACAGCTTATTTCGGGGCATATTTACGGACGTATTTACGTCCGCAAATACGTCCCGAAATACGTTTCAATTAATTAACAATTAGATTAACATTGATTCCAATGTAAAATACGACTCATCATTCACACGAGGCGTATTTTTGCGACGTATTTACGGGCGTAAATACGTCCGTAAATACCATCGTAAAATTAAGTCCCCTGTCACTTATTGAGGCGTATTTTGCAATGTAAATACCCAAAGTAAAGAATGGAGAATGTATTTACGACGCAAAATATGTGCCACACTTAGTGACACGTATTTGAAACGTATTTCAGGACGTATTTACGGACGGATTCACCACCTACAATGATTGGAGATGGTGAATCCGTCGGGAAATCAATTACAAATACGTGCCACACTTAGTGGCACTTATTTGCAACTGATTTTCAACTGATTTCAGAACGTATTTACCATCGGCAATCCGATGTAAATATGTTCTGAAATAAGCCGTGTGAACGAGGCCTTAGAAGGCTGGAATAAAATCAACAAGGCCGTGATCAGTGAGAAATGGAGGGAAACTTATTTCCGCTTCATGCATCGAGCAAACTACGGATTTAATATCCCGCCACATCCCCTTGCCCCCGATCGAAAGCTATCCTGCCCCAAATGCTCACAACCAAAGACAGACCTGATCCATGGGATATGGTCATGTTCCCACTCACAGAGATTCTGGGGACAGCTGAGAGATAACCTAAAATGGGAGTTGGACATCCCGTTATCTCCTACCTTCTGCCTCTTTCATGACCTAACTGGCCTGAGCAAATACCACACACGCCTGCATATACTGCTCCTCGCGGTGAAGCGTTTCATCCTAAACAACTTGTTGGAGACCTCCATACCAGGAGTAGGTGAGGTTCTGCGACTGACCAAAACGTATCTTGACCTTGAAAGACTGGAAGTGGAAACAGCTAAATTAACTCTAACTGAAAAATTTTTCACCACTTGGAAACCCTACATAGAAGCCTTCATGTCCTCAGAAGATATTAAATCTTTGGTCTTCCCTTTTAGATTTTCCAAATGGTATCTTGAAGGCGCTTTGGCGGGATCCCTGGGACGTCTACACCTACCTCAGTCTACGCCGTGAATTTCTATGCTAAGTTAACTTTGATTAACGTTCACAGTTCTTGGAGGAGTTACCTGTGTCTCTTGGAGAGTACAAACTGGTCTCTGGGATTAACTGACAGACACCCTTCAATGCTCTAACTGGGCCCCCTGTCCCACTGTGGTGTGGAACCCCCCTATCTCCTCCTCACTCCCGCCCCCGTTATTCCCCTTTTTTTTTTTTTTCTTCTCCCCTTCTCATTTGCTGGAGTGCTTGTGGTGGATGTTTGTTTTTCTTGTAGGTCTGTTTGTATACTTTCAATGTTTACAATTTGAAAATTGGTTTCTAGTTTGGACTGTCTGTGGAGCTACGCTCGTCCTTTTAAGGCCGTGTTCACACGGCTTATTCCCGACGGATTTGTGCGCCGTATTGAGCGCACAAATCCGCCGTGAATAAGGGGCGGGACGGGGCGGGGCCGGAGCGCGGCGGGGGCGCCGCTCCCGGCCCCATAGACAATGCATTGTTTACGGCGCGTCCGCGCCGTAAATAATGTGCATGTCACTTTCTCCCCCCGCGGCAGATTTGCCGAGCGGGGAGGAGCGACGGAATCCACTGTTCTCTATGAGAGCAGTGGATTACCGTAATGACTCCGACGGATTGGCGCCGTATTGAAGCGCAAATCCGGCGCGGAATACGGCGCCAATCCGTCGGCAAATAAGCCGTGTGAACGGGGCCTAAAGGCGTGCGACCTTCTACTCTGAAGGCGTAAAGCTCGCATCAACAACGGTTGTTATTGCTGCTAATACCTTATTATGTTTACCTCTCATCAAAGTTATTGCTCATATTTTGTAATTAACTTATTGTGAAGTCCTTGAGAAACCGAATAAACATATGTTTAAAAAAAAAAAAAAAAACAACATATAAGGTTTCTGTGAAATCCTCTGCAGTGGATAACACAGTAATGAGAGCCAGAAGATCACAAATTAAAATGTCATGCCTGACCTCCCCAACATGTTTCACCAGCTAAACTGGCTTCATCAGGGGTTAGAGGTCCGGTCACATGTGGTCTCATTTCCTTTTATATCATCTTAGATACACACCCTATTCAGGTGCTCACTATTTAAAGGGGTTGTCTCGTTGTCTCACTATAGTGTTTCAGCCTACCTCAGTGTGTCTGGTACCATAGGATTTTTGAATTCAGGGGCGTGCTTCTTGTCTGCCTCTTCTCCTCCCCCTTCCTTCTTCCCCTCAGCACACAGACTGCTCTCCTCCTCTGACTGCAGTAACTTCTAAACAGCAGGGGGAGGGCGAGGAGGTTTGCTGCCAAAGTTAACCCTGTGTGTGCCTGCCTGGGTCTGCTGCTTACTGCTGAATCAGCAGCACAGTGCAGCTGTGGCCGAGCTCTTGCTGCTCCTCTCCACAGAGTCAGGAGACAGCAGGGAGAGAGCTGATCTATGAGTGGCTATGGAGCCAGAGGTCTGTGAAGCTGGGTATGCTAATAGCAGGGCAGGGGGGGATGTAAGTGTTCCTATACCCCCTGCTTAGCATACAAATCTCCACAGACATCTCAAGCAACAACAAACACAAACACTGTCCTGCCATTAGAACAGACACAGGGCAGCTGTGAAGTGTGTTACTATAATCACGTCATGTGTCAATCATGTGTCACTAATACAGCAGAGCAGGGAGGGATATGAACCGTTCACATGCCCCCTGATCTGTTCTATTAGTATAGTCAAAGCTCCACAGACACATCATGTTTATAGTAACACACTTCACTGCTGTCACATCGTACTGACCACAGATCAGCCTCACCTCTGCTCTCCTCAATCTGTGTAGAGAGCAGGAGGGATTAGGCACACACAGGGTTAATCCAGGCAGCACAGCTATACAGACACAGATGCTCAGAGTAGAGCCCTCCCCCTCCCTCCTCTGCAGAAGCATCACAAGTGGCCTCATACGGAGCGGGAGGGGCTCTGTGCTCCGACCTGCATTGAGAAGCAGATGAGTCACCAGCACTGGCAGCCAGTGAGATAAAAATCAACAGGTCAGTGGCTATAGTGATTTGAGGAGCTGATGCACTCCTACTACCAGGGATAACTCAAAATCAGTAGGACATTTGTAATGAACATATATTGCAAAGCTGCTTGTTTTTTAAAGATCTTTGAATTAAAACCCAATCATTGTAGCGAGACAACAACCCCTTTAACCACCAGAGATTCAACAATACCCATTTGTCCCTTTTTACTCTCCTACATGCATACTGAAGCTATTCACTGCTGCTGCTATGTTCTTATAAAGAAATTCACCATCTCCATGGCGGGCTTTCGCCCTCTCTTACCATGCCGCCCGCACACTGTACCAACGGGCTTTACTGCCCTATCTGTGATGGACTTCTGTCCAGCTTCTCTCACATTATTACGTCTGCGCGGCTCACCTAGAACAAACTAAGCGAGATACATATTGCATTTTACAGCACACAGTTAACTTTATCCCTTCCCATGAACCTTCTCTCCTCTATGTCTAATATGCATATTTATGGGGAATACATAATCCATTGTACAGTACACTACTGTCCATATCTGTTCCCATAAACCTCTTCCCCTCTGTAGCTAATATGCATATTCATTTTAATAAAGCTTCAAGCCTTAAGATTTATCCCGCTCGCCCTCCAGCAGTTTCACCTCCTACTTTCCCCATTACATATTCTTTCTTACAGCTCTCAGCTAGTTACCTAATTTATTACATTACAATGGGGATATGCAGAGATGCGAGTCTATTCATGCTCCATTGTATTTTGCATACGTTAGCACAACAACTACGCAGTCGGTAGAAACAATAAATGTATACATAAAATCCCGACCGGCGTCTCGTCATAGCAACGTAAATGTATATACCATATAATTTGGTTGCTAACAAATTCCTTATGCAAAATAAAAAATATGTCCCAACCAGTCAAATAGAATCTGTGGCCTCACATGATCCATACCCATCATCACTGCAAAAACACTGGGAGACCGAGGGACAAAGAGGGGGCCTCATATGATTAATACTTATCATCATTGCAAACCACTGGGAAAATGAGGGACAAGGAGGGGACAGAGGAGACAGGAGAGGGACAAGGGAAAAATGTATGTGAACTCTGGGCCCCTAAAACATTATTCAACCGTGCTATGTCCACTGACCGTCTTTATACATATATTATGTTTCTTAAAAAATTTTAGGAAATCGGCAGCATTAGATTAAATGCTGAAAATGAAAAGCCTTCTTTTTAAGTTTTTGGGGTTAAATGTATGAGTTATATATCATCTTGCCTCTTCCGAGTAAACATATCCAAATCGCTCCCCCCCTTTCCCCCCCTAAATTTTCACAAAAGATGCCCCAAAATTTTTAGACCTCTTTTTCACCATTTGTATTCCAAAATATGTCTCCTAGGGGGGGTTTCCCATCTAGTTTTTATAGTATGTTTTGAGAGACCGACCAAAACTCCTGGGGGGGTTTTTTTTCCCACCTAGATTTTGGGGGCAGTACCATACCCCCAAAATCACCCCTTGGTTTTACATTTGAAATTTGTCTTATCTCAAATCTTCTCTTATAATGGGTTAAAACAAAATTTTTAGTTTTCCCCATTAAAGGGGACAAATGAACAGTTCCCACAGGGATAGGGCCCTCCCACGGAGACTGAAACCCATGTTTTTTTTGCCATCTCCCTCAAATGACTTGCACAAATTCATCCCTAAATTTTTCCCTCTTTAAATGTGACACTAGGGTATTTTGGGAATAAACCCTTGAAGGGAAAAGTGTCAAAGGGGCTATTGTCAGGGGTGGGCCCGCGACCCCGCCCGGGTCGGGGGACCCCCGTGGCCCCCCGCACAAGCGGCCCACCCCCCCCGCATGAGGGGGGGTGGGCGGCTCACCCGGGCCGGCCCCTTTCCCCCTTCTCCCCCGGCCCCGCGCTCCTGTTGCGGTCTCAGCCCCCCGGCCGCACGCCCCGACATCTGGGGCGGGCGCCCGGACTGCGAGATTTAAAGGGCCAGGTCCCCGGAAAATTGGTTTTGCCGGTCCGCCCTTTTTTAAAGCCTCCCCCTTTCCCTGGGCCGTTGCCGGATCTTTAGTGCCATTGTTCCCTATGGGAAAAGGTTCTAACCCTTGTTCCTGTTTAAAACCTTTCCCTCCCTTTTAGCTTCTTCCTTGCCAGCTTTCCCGCCTCCCCTGACCTTGGGCCTGTCCCACCACGAACCTGTGCCCCCTCCTTCCCTTTCTGCCTGCCCCCGATACGCCCCTCC
Organism: Phyllomedusa bahiana; assembly: GCA_025379985.1. NCBI lineage: Eukaryota > Metazoa > Chordata > Amphibia > Anura > Hylidae > Phyllomedusa > Phyllomedusa bahiana. Next base: position 33,909 of record JAODAL010004498.1, on the reverse strand, counting down.
CTTACGATTCTGACCGTGCTGTACCTCGGCTGCCACCGCAAGAAAAGTCAGTCAGGGGGAACGCCCTGGTATCTCCCGCCCAGCAAGTCCATCCCGGGTTTTGGGGGCGGGCTCGGGTGAAAACCGGGACCTATTTAGATCCGTTCCGGGCGTGGTTTAAACCCCATCGTTGCGGTGGTCCAGTGGATCCACTTCTACACCCGGGGTACGGACAGTAAGATCCGGGCCATGGACCCCGCCAAGGTGCCTTGCCGTCTAAAACGCTGACCCACCCCATTGGGGTCAGCAGCCCAAAACAGCTCGCTCAGCAAGCCAGAAACTCGGCCATCTTCCGCCTGATCAGCAGCTCCTGCCGCTCAGCAGAACCACCCGCTCCCGTGGTTCCCCGGGTCCCCCCCTTTTCCGGCCCAAACCCGGGGTCCACGGCCCCTTTCCCATCTATCCGACCAAATTTTCGAGGGGGACCCCAAAAAAAAAAGGCCTGCAGGGGCTTTATCCCCCAAATCCCCCTGCCTTTGAGTTAATGGGAAACCCAATTTCCTACGAAGGGTCAAAAGGTGGCTTTTCGTGCTAAGCCTTCTTTCGGGAAACCCCTGGCCGGGGTCCCCCCCTTGGGGCGGGAAGACCCCGGTCACAGCAAACCCGGCTTCATTCCTCACCGATTCAGGAGGTTTTCGAGGAAACCATCCCGGGTTCGCCCCTCCCGAAAACCCTTTGCTAAATCTACCCCAAGGGGCCCACTGGGGGGATTATGCCGACGTTTTCCCACTTGGCCTCGATTGTCGTGGAAATTAAAGCGGCTTTGACTGCCCCTCAAAAAGGGCCTTTCCCCCAGCCGCATAAAGGATGCCCTATCTGCCCGGGATCTCCCGTTTCCCTTGAGTGACCTTATCCCCCGGCCCCATCGGATTGACACCCGGTTTCCCGGAACGCCGGGGGAACTCGCAGAAGGGGAGCAAGCTAAAACCCCGTCGTTTTCCTCGTCGGCCCAGTTTTAAAAGGCCGCCTCAGTGCCCGCCACCTGCCCCCAAAGGGCCAGGGAGGTGGATCGGGCCCCCACCTGTCCTACTACTGAGAAAAACAAAAACGTGAGGAGAATCTTTGTCTTTACTGTGTGTGCAGACCATTTCCACAGACCCCTCCCACTGCGCCCTCAGCTCCGGGAAACGGGCGCACCTAGGTTTACGTAGGAGAGGCGTCCCTGGGTGAGATCAACCCCTCTCCTCCCCTGACCATCCGTGATCGTGGGCACTGGGCCTGGTACCCAGTTTCGGCTACTGTTTTCCGATTGGGTCTCCCGGAAATTTCTTGGACGGGCCCGGGTTTTACCCCGCAAAACCCCCTTGTGATACGCCTGGAGAAGCCTCTATTTTTCCCCTCGGTAGTGGAGAGATTCTCAAGGACCAATTCGGTTCCAACTGACCCCTGGCCCTACAAGTAGGGTCTGCAAAAGGAGAGACTTGGTTCTATGTATCCCCCGTTCCCCTGCCCATTCTCCTGGGTCCCCCGGGGCTGCAACGCCACCCCCCGTGCTCGTTGGCAGAGGGGCGAAGCCTAATTTGGGGTTCGGAGTGTCAGTCCCCTTTTTTGGTGGCCCCCCGCCGGTGCTTCCCGCCTTTGGGGGTCGTCAAACCCTTGCCGGCCTTCCTGCACCATACCAAGCCTTTGCAGACGTCTTCCCCAAAAAAGCAAGCTGGCTTTGCCGCCCCATCGCCCATAGGAATGTCCTATTGATCTTTGCCCGGAAGTCTCCTCCACGGGCGGGGTTTTACCCCTGTCGGTCCCGAGATTTTTGGCATTTCTTCATACTCAAGGAGAATCCCCAGAGGGGGTTTATCCGCAAGTCCTCCCCTCCCCAGCGGGGGCCGGGTTTTCTTCGGGGCTAAAAAGGGAGGTAGTCTGCCCTGCATAGACATCGAGGCCTCAATAAGATTAGGTAAAAAAACCGCTATCCCCTGCCCTTGATCACGGAACTTTTTTGACCTCTCGAGGTGCCAAATCTTTTCCAAACGGAAAACCCCGGGGGTTTAAATTTAAGGGAAAGTGAGGGCGACAATGGAAGACCGCTTTCAAAACCCCGGGCGGGCCCTTCGGGACCTGGTCATTCCCTTCGGGGTCTGCAATGCCCCGGGGGTGTTTCCCAAAATTCGTCAATGACATCTTCCGGGCCTCCTGTACACATGCGTGGTTGTGTACTTGACGACATTCTGGTTTTCTCCCCGACCTGGAATCCCCTCAAAGTTCCCGTGCGCCGGTTCTCAGACGTTAAGGGCCCCAAATGCCTCTATGCCAAATTGAGAAGTGCCGTTTTATCAGCAGAGCTACCATTCTCGGCTACTCATTTCTGACAAGGGCCCCACAGATGGGTCCCCCAAGTTGTCTGCCGTCCCACAGTGGCGCGCCCCGTGGGGCTCCCAGCCATACAAAGATCCCGGGGTTCGCCAACTATTACAGGCAAATTTTTACCCCATTTTTTCCTCGTGGTGTCCCCCCCTTGTGGTTTAACCAAAAAGAACGCAAATCCTAAGCTCTGGCCACCAGCGGGAGAGGAAGCCTTTTTCTAATTAAAAAGTGCCTTCCCCTGCGCCAGTGCTCTCTCGGCAGTTACTGAACAACCTTTTTTCTCGAGGGCGCGCCTCCTCGGGGGGGGCCCGGGGCCATACCTCCAGAAAGGGCCCCAAAAGGCAAAACCCCCCCCTTGCGGGGTTCTTTTCTAAAAATTTTTCCCCCAGCTGAAAGGAACTCCTATCGGCGACCGGGGAAATTTTTGGGCCTAAGCTGGCTCTGGAGGAGTGGCGGGGATCCTTGGAGGGGGGTGTCAACCCCCGTCAGATCTATAACCCACCATAAAAAAATCGCTGTATCTCCAGACTGCCCCAACGCTTAAATCCACGCCAGGCTCGTTTTGGTCCTTTCTTCTCCCGGTTTTAAATTTTTTCACCATTTTGCCCTCGGAAAAAAAATGTCAAGGGCCCACGCCCTCTCCCCTGCTTCGGATGTTTACGGGGGGGCGAGTCCACTCCCCGGCACATTTCCCTCCAGAACGGCTCATCTCTGCCCCCACCGGGAGATCTGCAACACATTCCTCCCCCCCGGGAATAGTCTGTCCACTCTGGAAGAGATAAAGTCATGGGGTCATTCTCCCGTAGGCGGGGCACCCCGGGTACGAGGGCCTGCTCTTCATCGCCCATTCTACTGGTGGCCAGCCCAGCCCAGGATGTTCGGAGTTCGTGGGGCTGTGCTTCATTTGCCCGGGGGAAAAATTCCTCGTCTCAAACCGGCGGTTGTCCTGCCCTACCCGGCCCAAAACTTCCCCCTTTGGGCCATGTGGGGATGGATTTTATCACGGTCTCCCTCCTTCCGCTGGCAACACGTGTCTGGGGGGTCACTGGGCCGATTCTCTAAAAAGGTCCCACTTTATTCCCCTGCCGGGCCTACCCAGTCCTCCCCTTGCCAGTCTATTTTTCTTAAAATTTTTCGGGTGATGGTTTCCCTCGGAATAGTGTCGGACCGTGGCGTTCAATTTGTCTCCGATTCGGGGCTCCCTCTGCAACATTCAAATGAAACTGACTTTTTTTCGCCTCCACCCCCAGTCCAATGGGCAGGGAGAAGAGTAAAACCGACCCCAGGTCTACCGGGGCCACTTTGTCTCCGCCGCCAGGGTGATTTTGGCCAGCTTGTTGCCCTGGGCCCCAGTTTTCGTATAACTCATTGGACTCGGGGAAATTCTGGGGTGCTCCCTTCTTTATTGCTACGGGGAATCCCCCCCCACCCTCCCCCCCTTTCGTATCCCGGAGGTCCCCCGTGTGGAAGAGTGGTCCAGGGGCCGACAGTTTGGAAACAGACTCGCCATTCGCTATCCCGGCCCCCGCCCGCACCCAAGGCTCAACCGACAAAAGCGAAGACCCCCGCCAACCTTTTCCCCATGCAAGGGTGGGGGTTGGCGGCTAAATTTTAAGTTTCGGTTCCCAGTATAAAACTGGGTCCCCCGGGTTTCCCGGGTCCATGAGGTGCTCAAGGCTTAACCCATAGCTACAAGCTCCCCCTTCCCCCCATATGAGGGTCCCGAACTCCCTTTATGTCTCCTTACTAAAACCGGGCATTCTTAATCGCTTTCCCCGGGTACTTGCCCTCCCCCTCCTGAGGCCGACACCCCCCCGATGTCTTTACGGTTTGGAGATTTTAATGGAAGACGGTCAGAGGGGAAACGATTTTTTTCATTGACGGGGAAAAGGGTTTTTTTTTTTGGGGCCCCGAAGAAGGTTCCGGGAGCCAGAAAACAATATTCTGGATCAGGATATGGTTCAAGGTTCCCCGGACCCGAAGGGGGGGAGGCCCAAGGGGGGGGACTGTCGGGGGGGCCCGCGACCCCCGTCCCGGGTGGGGCACACCCGTGGCCCCCCCACAAGCGGCACCACCCCCCGCATGCGGGCGGGGCCGCTCACCCGCCCCGGCCCGGTCTCCCTTATTTCCCCGGCCGCGCTCTGTTGCGGTCTGCCCCCCGGCGCCGCGTCCCCAATTAGGGCGCGGGCGCGCCGGATGGAATTTTAAAACCAATGTACGGTAATTTGGCTATTTTTCCGGTCACTGCCCTTATTTTTAAACCTCCCCCTTCCCGGGGGTTGCCGGATTTTAGTGCATTTTTGCCCATAGAGAAAGCGTTCTAAAGCTTGTTCTGATTTACCGTGTACCGTACCTTAGCTTTTCCTTTTCCCCTTGACCACGCTTCTTGCCGCCTGCCCTGACCTTGTGCCTGTCCACGACCACGAACCTGTGCCGCCTGCCTTGACCTTCTGCCTGTCCCCGACTACGAGCCTGCCTTACGATTCTGCACCGTGCTGTACCTCGGCTGCCACCGCAAGCAAGTCACGTCAGGGGGGACGACCTGGTAGACTCCCGCCGCAGCAAGTCCATCCCGCTTTGCGGCGGGCTCTGGTGAAAACCGGGACCTACTTAGATTCCGTTCCCTGGCGTGGCTTACACCATCGCTTGCGGTGGTCCAGTGGATCCACTTCTACATCCGGGTACGTGACAGCTATCCTGTCCTTGTGGGGGTTCAAATTATCTTAAAAATAATAAAAGGTGCACCGAGAAAACAAATCACAACATGCCTTGCTGCTATGAAAGTGCTTTCTGATTTATTCACAAAATGGTGTTTTTTTTATACCCTTTTGCAAATGAGTAGATAAGAAGCATCACATGCACCTGGCTGTGAGGGTCTATTGGCACGTTGTTATCTATAGACCACTCCTCACAGCTTCAGGAATGTCTAAACACAGGGTGTAACTTCTGACTAGGCGCCATCTTGGATTACACGACGATCTCTACAAACTACTACAGGCGGCCATTTTGTTTAACACATTAATAACAAAAGATATACATACAGCTTTTACATGCTGTACTATATAGGTATGTGCCTATTATATATGTATATATATATATATATATATATATATATATATATATATACATATATATACAAACATATATATATATACATACACACACACATACATGTGTATATGTGAGGTATATAATAACTAATACATTAAAATGAGAACACAGTCTCAAGGGGGGACTGTTGTGGATGGGAGCAAAGGTTATATATGTGTGATCCTTTGTTTCTCTATTTTAATGTATTAGTTATTATATACCTCACATATACATATATATATATATATATATATATATATGTGTGTGTATATGTGAGGTATATAATAACATACATTAAAATAGAGAAACAAAGGATCACACATATATAACCTTTACTCCCGTCCACAACAACCTCAGAGAGTACCGGATCTGCTTTCAGAATATGCCAATGTCTGCTAAGTATACCTCTCATCTCGTTAGCTCTATCATCAAAGGTACCTATACAACGAATTAAATCAGTTTTTTCCTCCTTCTTTTGTTTGCTGAATAATGGATGTCCTCTGTCACTAGTCAAAGCCCTATTAAACGCCTTCCTCAAATATTTTTGGGGGTAACCTCTTGCCTGAAACTGTGCTTTTAACTTTATACATTCTTCATTAAGATTTGGATAAGGGCGATTTGGATATGGTTTTACTGCAGGAAGAGGCAAGATGGATATATAGACTCAATACATTGAACCCCAAAGGCCTAAATGAAGGCTTTTCATTTTCAGCATTTATCTAATGCTGCCGATTCCCTATATAATTTTTTAAGAAACATAATATATGTGATAAAGTACGGTCAGTGGACATAGCACGGTTGAATATATGACTATAGGAGCACCAGAGTTCACATACATTTTTCCCTTGTCCCTCTCCTGTCTCCTCTGTCCCCTCCTTGTCCCTCATTTTCCCAGTGGTTTGCAATGATGATAAGTATTAATCATATGAGGCCCCCTCTTTGTCCCTCGGTCTCCCAGTGTTTTTGCAGTGATGATGGGTATGGATCATGTGAGGCCACAGATTCTATTTGACTGGTTGGGACATATTTTTTATTTTGCATAAGGAATTTGTTAGCAACCAAATTATATGGTATATACATTTACGTTGCTATGACGAGACGCCGGTCGGGATTTTATGTATACATTTATTGTTTCTACCGACTGCGTAGTTGTTGTGCTAACGTATGCAAAATACAATGGAGCATGAATAGACTCGCATCTCTGCAGATCCCCATTGTAATGTAATAAATTAGGTAACTAGCTGAGAGCTGTAAGAAAGAATATTTAATGGGGAAAGTAGGAGGCGAAACTGCGGGAGGGCGAGCGGGATAAATCATAAGGCTTGAAGCTTTATTAAAATGAATATGCATATTAGATACAGAGGGGAAGAGGTTTATGGGAAGAGATATGGACAGTAGTGTACTGTACAATGGAGTATGTATTACCCATAAATCTGCATATTAGACATAGAGGTGGGAAGGGAAAAAGTTAACTGTGTGCTGTAAAATGCAATAGGTATCTCGCTTAGTTTGTTCTAGGTGAGCCGTGAAGACGCCATAATGTGAGAGAAGCTGGACGGAAGTCCATCATAGATAGGGCAGTAAAGCCCGTTGGTACAGTGCGCGGGCGGCATGGTAAGAGAGGGCGAAAACCCGCCATGGAGAGCATAGCAGCAGCAGCAGTGAATAGCTTCAGTATGCATGTAGGAGAGTAAAAAGGGACAAATGGCTATTGTTGAATCTCTGGTGGTTAAATAGCGAACACCTGAATAGGGTGTGTATCTAAGATGATATAAAAGGAAATGAGCTAGACCACATGGGACTGGACCTCTAACCCCGGATGAAGTCAGTTTAGCTGGAGAAACATGTTGGGGAGGTCAGGCATGACATTTTAATTTGTGATTTTCTGGCTCTCATTACTGTGTTATCCGCTGCCGAGGGTTTCACAGAAACCTTATATGTTGTACGTCCATGATATTAGGGATGATTGTCCAAGTAAGACTCTTTGGAGTTAATATAATTACCGTATGTCTAAGGCTATGTTCACACGGCTTAAAATGGGACGTATTTCAGTCCGTAATTACGCGCCGTATTACGGCTGGAATACGTCCCAGTCATTACGGTAATCCACAGTTCTCATAGAGAACTATGGATTACGTCTCCTCTCCCTGCTCAGCGAATCCGTCGCGCGGGGGGAGGGAAGAGATAAGTGACATGTCATTTTCTAGCGTCGTATACGCGGCACTAGTAATGAATGTCTATGGGCCGGCGAGGTGCAGGCCCCCCGCTCCCGCCCCCATGGCGTAATTGCGGGGCGTAATTACGCCCCGCAATTAAGCTGTGTGAACCCAGCCTAAGGGTTTCCCTTGCTAGTGGGTGGTGCTCCACCAGACTGGACAATAGAAAAGGAGTTATTCCTTCACAATTAGAAAGTGATAAATTGATAGGTTAGAAATCAGGTTTTTAAATAGTGTGCATCGAGGTTAAGTGTTATACATAATAACAGTTACGTTTTAGTATTTTATAGATTGAGAGGTGATAGAGTTTAAGTTTGCCTATGGCAAAATAGTTAATAAAGAGGAGTCCTGGACTCCTCTCTATTGGCTTCAGGAGGACAGGGACAGTAAATCAAACGTTGTACTCATGTTACTCATGTACAATACAGCAAAGTGTCCTATCTTTACCATCATCAGCACCACTGCAGTCGCTGATTGGCTGAAGAGGTCACATGCCACTGCCTGATTTCACTGAATGGTAACGTCAGCCAATGGCACGTGACCGCTGCAGCCAATCAGAAGCTGCAGTGGTGACACCCTGAAAGACAACAGAAGGATGGGGTAGAGGACGGCGCAGCGCTGGATGCCAGGCGAGAATATGCCATCATTGTCTGATAGGTGCGGGTCCCAGAGGTAGGGAACGTGAACGGGCCCCTGAAAGCCACAGAGCAGCAAGGAGAGATGGCCGCATTTGCCCAGTTACTCTCTATTCTCTTCTACTGGAGTTCCAAGCAGAGCCGAACACCATGCTCCCCTGTACTGGGAACTCCCATAGAACAGAATGGAGAGAACACACAGCGCTCCCCCCTGTACTGGGAACTCCCATAGAACAGAATGGAGAGAACACACAGCGCTCCCCCCTGTACTGGGAACTCCCATAGAACAGAATGGAGAGACCACACAGCGCTCCCCCCTGTTACTGGGAACTCCCATAGAACAGAATGGAGAGAACACACAGCGCTCCCCCCTGTACTGGAACTCCCATAGAACAGAATGGAGAGAACACACAGCGCTCCCCCTGTACTGGGAACTCCCATAGAACAGAATGGAGAGAACACACAGCGCTCCCCCCTGTACTGGGAACTCCCATAGAACAGAATGGAGAGAACACACAGCGCTCCCCCCTGTACTGGGAACTCCCATAGAACAGAATGGAGAGAACACACAGCGCTCCCCCCTGTACTGGGAACTCCCATAGAACAGAATGGAGAGAACACACTGCGCTCGCCCCTGTGCTGGGAACTCCATAGAACAGAATGGAGAGAACACACAGCGCTCCCCCCTGTACTGGGAACTCCCATAGAACAGAATGGAGAGAACACACAGCGCTCCCCCCTGTACTGGGAACTCCCATAGAACAGAATGGAGAGAACACACAGCGCTCCCCCCTGTACTGCTAACTCCCATATAACAGAATGGAGAGAACACAGCGCCCCCCCTCTACTTAGAACTTCCATAGAACAGAATGAAGAGTTATGCACAAGCATAACCGGCTGTCCAGTCTGTGCTGTGAGTTTCGGGGCCCGTTCCTGAGACAGATGTGGTCCCCAGAGGTGGGACCCGCACCTCTCAGACAGTGATGACCTATCCTACGGAATTTTTTCTATCGTGATAAAACACCTTTAAAAATAATTCTAAAAACTTTAAAAATGTCAAATATAACTTTTTTTGTTATCACTACATAAAAAAAAATAAAAAAATCTTAAAATATCAGTGTAAATAACTCCATTCCATTGCCTATAAACTAAGATGCTCTTTTTGAAAATGTTACCTTTACATTGCACCTGTTTACCAGTAACATCCGTTTAAAAACTTTAAATTGCAAAAATAAATGAAAAATTGTAAAAAGTGCATGAGCCGCTCACCGGCGTCCGATCCATCGCTGCTGCCGGACACGATCACGTCTATCGATGAAACCTCCGGACCCAAACTTCTCTCAAGTGCTTCGATCTCCCTCTGAACCCGGTCTCTCTCCGCCTCGAAGTCTCTGACAGCCATGGTGCCTGCGTGCAAAAAGCACAAGTGTTAAGTGCACGGAGGGAAGATAACAGGCTCCTTGCACGAACGTGTGTGCCTCGCACGGACCTCTTCGCTGCCTTGTCTGCAAGGGAAGCAGAGGTGCACTCTGGGTAAGCGTATGCAAAAGCCTTTACATGACGAGAGGACAGGCTGATCCTGAACACTGAGCCGGCAGCAGGGGGGGGTGTGGTCTACCCCCGCCTCTATTAGCATGAATTACCCACAATGCACTGCCTCAGACTGCAGCAGAGAAGCTTAATATGTAGATCCTGCACTAGAAAGGCTGCAAATGTGTAGAGAAACGAGTGCAGCTAAATGACTGCATCCTGCGCAGAGGCCGCAGCTCCCGGCGACCCAGACAGCAGAAAGCAGAGTTATGTGCAAAGTTTTGAAATTTGTTGCAATAAGTTACCCACGTAGTTTTGGTAATTTTGATATACAATAAGCACATATAGTATCTACAGTATATAGTGCAGGATGGCGTATATCGCTTCTCGGATAAGATCAAGTGTAGTATGTGTTCTTATCAGCCCGATTTGTGGAAATCCAAGGTAATCCACAAGCTCATCAGAGCCAAAGACACGCTGGAGACCATCCCCGATTTGCCGGGCGACACCGCTCCAACGGTTTGGAAATTGGTTTCTTCTTGCAGGATCACCAACGAACACAAGGACATGTCGTGGATGGCTATCCAGGGGGGTCTGCCCCTCCGGTCCTTCATGCATGCCCGGAACCTGAGTAAAACGCGGTATTGCCCGCGGTGTCCTTTTGTGGAGGAGACCGCACTCCATCTTTTCTGGGAATGCCCCTTTGCTCAGCGTTTGTTGGATTCGCTACAACACGAACTTAAGGACTCCGTACCCAGGAAACATATAAAGCACACGTCCGTGCTTTATGGGCTCTTTCCTGGGGTACACACAGTTGCGGCCATCCAGGAGGCCTGGCGCCTTATGAACTGCTTTAAGGACGCTCTATGGATCTCCAGGAACCGCCTTACCCTGCACAGAGAGAAGATGTCGGTGCAAGATTGTCGGCGGCTAATTCACAGCCAGCTCAGAGACTATAACATCCTGGATGATCTGCAGGGAGACGACGATCTTTAATGCTTATTTGCTGTATTGCTTATTTGCTTAATAATTGTCCTTTCCCATAACCCTCTTCCCTCTCGTGTCTACTGTGCATATCATTTTAATAAAGCTTCGGGCCTCTGTGTATTCCCACCCTCCCTCCTGCATATCCGCCTCCCATTTCCCCACTAACCTTTTCCCACACAGGTCTAAAGCTAGTTACAGTACTTAGACGTTTTACAATAGAAATATGTTCATAGATAATAGTGTACTATTGCATGCTAGTTATTGATATAGATTAGCATGGGATTTACATAAGTCCCTAGTGGTAGGAATATGGTATCGTATTGTATTGTCTTGAATTGAATTGTATGTATGCTTTATTGTGTGAATGTAATTTATTCCCGAGCTGCGTCTCGTGGCTAGGATGTGTGTATGTATTAGACGATTTGGTTGCAAATAAACTTTATTCAATCAAAAATCTGTTCTTATCAGTCATCTTGGCGGTTTTGGAAAGGTGCCGCTATAGGATGGCTGTGTCGGAGCAGAGAACCACACTGGGGGTAGGGAGGGGGTGTACGCAGTTGCTTGAAAGATAGCAGCCGTAGGTGACCCCCCCCCCCCTCAGGATCGAAGCCATGTAGGTTTGAGGGGACTATGAAGCCCTAAGGCCTCGTTCACACGGCTTATTTCAGAACGTATTTACAACGGATTTCCGATGTAAATACGTTCTGAAATCAGTTGAAAATCAGTTGCAAATAAGTGCCACTAAGTGTGGCACGTATTTGTAACTGATTTCCCGACGGATTCACCATCTACAATCATTGTAGGTGGTGAATCCCTCCGTAAAGAATTGACTGTCAATTGTTTTTCCGTCCGGATTGCCGTCGTCAATCCGCGGCGGCAATCCGGAACGGAGTTTTTGCGTCGTGTGAACGACGCGCCGTATTTTCTATTGAAATCAATAGAAAATAGGCTGTGACTTATTTCGGACGGATTTGCCGACGGATTTTTCCGTCGGCAAATCCGTCCGAAATAAGCCGTGTGAACGAGGCCTAAGTGTGAAGTGCCCCAGGATTGACGACCCTGGGGTGCCTTAACTCACTGGGTATGGGACCCCACTTGAGTTTCGGCACATTTGCACGGCACTTTAACTTTCACTGTCCCTCAAGCACACGTCCTTATTCCCCGGCCTTCTGGCTAGGCAATAGGGAAATTTTTATAATTTCCGGCCGGATGTCCGGGCAGTATCCACTGCGCACATTCACTTTATTTATTTTTCATGTCACGTGTGTTTTGTGTGTCACCTTTTTTGTGTTTGGATTTTGGGATGCGGTACCCTTCTGGGACCCCCCCGAGGTCTAGGGGGAGAATGTGTGGCCATCTGGTTCCGTGCTCCCCTGCAAACCCCGGCACTCTTCGGAGTCGGCCACCAGGGGAGCGCTTGGTGGAGGGTTTGGTGTGGCCGGCCATTCTGACGCCACTGTGGAAGCTGGTAGGTTCCATCTGCTTCGGCAGTAGGACCATTTGCCACTCTTCGGAGTCGGCGACCTGGACTGCGCTTGGTTGAGGTTTGGTGTGGCAGCCATTCCAATGCCAAGTGCGTGTTCGTAGGTCCGATCTGCTTCGGCAGTAGGACCATTTGTGCGACCCCATGCGGATGCCTTCTGGCTCGGTGGGGGAGCATTTTGTTCTCTTCCTGCTTCGGCAGAAGGGAATACGTATCGTGTATTCCTGTGCAGGTGCCTTCTGGCCCGGCAGGGATACTCTCCTGTTCCAGGTATATGGGGGACCCATTACTTTTTAGTATGGGTCTGCGATAGACCGTATCCCGAATGCACTGTGTTCGTGTGGCACTCGTGTTGCACTTTTTTTTTGTGCAGTTTGGTGTTAGTTGCACGTTCTTAGGGCTTCAAAAAAAACATAAAAAAAAGTGTTCTTATCAGTCTTCTTGGCGGTGGCGCAGGACGCCGCTATAGGGGAACTGATATATGAACGGAGAATCACCCTGGGGGTTACAGGTATATGTGGATACGTGGTGTGGATGACAGGTCACGTATCCACAGGATCAAAGCCGTAAGGGCTTCAGGGGATTTTGGAGCCTTAAGGGTATGTTCACACGGCGTATTGGGGCGCGTACTGTACACGCCGCACTACGCGGGGTGTTTTGGAAGCACTGTACTTCCAAAGCACTGGAAGTAGGGGGGGTCGGCCCCATTCAGACACATTGTCAGCAGCGAACAATTGACCTGTTCGTATCGTATGCCCGGGGAGACGACGCGTAATTCATAGCTCTCAATGAGAGCTATGGATTACCGCAATTGCGGGGCGCATTTTGCCGTGTATAAAGCGCAAATACGCAGCCAAATGCACGCCGCTATTACGCCGTGTGAACATACCCTAAGTGCAAAGTGCCCCAGGACTGGTGATCCTGGGGCGCCTGAGCTCGCTGGGTGTGGGAACCCACTTGAGCACAGGTGTCAAACTGCGGCCCTCCAGCTGTTGGGAAACTACAACTCCCATCATGCATTTGTATAATCTATAACAGTGGGCATGATGGGAGTTGTAGTTTCCTAACAGCTGGAGGGCCGCAGTTTGACACCCCTGCACTTGAGGAAAGGCACTTTTGCACACACTTTAATTTCCATTGTCCCACTTGAGCACACACCTTTAGGCTAGGGCCGCACAGCATAGGACAAAAAATGCCGGAAAGCCAACATCATTCTATGCGGTTTATGTCACAGATTTTTGCGGTCGTGTTTAGAGTATTTTCACAAATGTACATTACGCCCCACGAACGGCACGTACTACCGAGACGGGGGGAGGGAGGGGGGCGCCGGCCCCATAGACAAGCAGTACTCGCGGCGCAAAAGTGCCACGAATAAGTGACATGTCAATTATCGCCCCGCGTGTACAAGACGATCATATTGTACGAGCACGGAGAGGAGGCGTAATCCATAGTCCTCTGTGAGAACTGTGGATTACCGTAATGATTGGGGCGTATTTCGCTCGTATTAGAGCGCAGTACGCTCGCAATACATGGCGAAATGCACCCCAAAATAAGCCGTGTGAACTTACCCTTAGTGTTTGCCGTCATCCTGTACAATTGAATGTATGGGAAACCACAAAACTGCGACGGAATATGAAACATGTTGCATATTCCGCCGGATTCGCCAGTACTGCCTTTCAGTTATCTAAACTGTTTGGAAAAGTGTTAGGATGTATTCTGTCCATGTGTACATACGTTTATAGATGCGTGTTTGGATCCGTCTTTCGGACCCAAACACGCATCTAACAATGTGCAGAGTGATTTCCATTGCTTTCAATGTAAAACACGCGTCCAGATGAGTGATCACCGGTGCGTGTTTACATGCGTCTTTCCGATCCGTTCAAAGAATTGTCATGTCAATTCTTGATCCCAAAGACGCAGCAGGAGCCCTATTTAATACTATAGGGTGCGATCCTGCTGCAGCCAAAACACAGCCAAACACGCACCTGCCCGTTTTGGATCCGATTGACGCGTTTTTTTGGATGCAATTTTCAGATCCAAACACGCTGTGTGAACATACCCTTACAAGTGAGTAATAATTACTGTACTTAGAATCTGCAAGACTTTCAAACACAATCACGGATTACTCACTTGTAAAGTTATGTTCACACAGCTTATTGTGGTGCGTATAGTACGCGCCACAATACGCCGTGTGCTTAGAAACAACGTGCTGATCAGCACCTATTTCCAAAGCACGTGGGGTGGGGGGTGGCAGCCCGCCGGCCCCATTGACATGCAATGGTCGTGAACAATTTACGTCAATTCTCCCTTCCCCTCCCGCGCGTACAAGACGATTGTATTGTACACATAGGGGGACAACGCGTAATCCATAGCTCTCTTTGAGAGCTATGGATTACCGTAATTGTGGCACGCATTTCGCCCTGTATAAAGTGCAATACGCAGCGAAATATGTGGCGAAATGCACGCCCAAATAAGCTATGTGAACATACCCTAAGGCCATGTTCACACGGCCTAATTGTGGGACGTATTTCGCCCCGCAATTACGGCGTGTGTATGGGAGCGGGGCGGAGTGCGGGCAGGGGGGCGGCAGCAGCTTGCCGGCCCCATAGACATGCATTATCCACGGCGCGTATACGCCGTGAATAAGTAGCATGTCACTTCTCTCCCCGCTCGCCGTATTGTGTGAACAAGGAGAGGAGACGTAATCCATAGTTCTCTATGAGAACTGTGGATTACCGTAATGACTGGGACGTATTTCAACCCGTAATTCGCGCAGTACTGCGCAAATTACGGACTGAAATACGTCCCAAAATAAGCCGTATGAACATGGCCTAACTGTACTTAGAATCTGCAAGACTTCAAACACAATCATTGATTACTCACTTACAAGAGGAAGGTTCATACGGCGTGTTGGATCCATTTTTGGATCTGAAAAACGCATCCAAAAGCGATGCGTAAATCGCATCCAACGTGCTGCGTTTGGCTGCAGCAGGATCGCACCCTATAGTTATAAATAGGGCGTCTGCTGCATCAAATAGATCAAGAATTGACATGACAACTCATTGAACGGATCCGAAAGGCGCATGGGCGATCACTCGTCTGAACGCTGATGCATGTTTTACATTGAAGGCAATGTCGACCACACTGCACATTGTTAGAGGCGTGTTTTGGTCCGAAACAAGGATCCAAAAACACATCTAAAAATGGATCCAAAATCGGATCCAACACGTCGTGTGTACCCTAAGGCCTGGTTCAAACGGCTTATTGCCGGCGTAATTGCGGGGACGGATTTCGCCCCGCAATTACGCCGGCAGCCGTGCAGCGGGGGCGGGGCAGCTCGCCAGCCCCATAGACACTCATTATTCACGGCGCGTACACGCCGTAAATAATGTGCATGTCACTTTCTCCCCGCCCGGCGGATTCCCTGAGCGGGAAGTAGAGACGGAATCCATAGTTCTCTATGAGAACTGTGGATTACCGTAATGCCTGGGACGGATTCCAGCCGTACTGCAACGCAAATCCGGCGCAGTACGGCTGGAATCCGTCCCAGAATAAGCCGTGTGAGCGGCCCCTTAGGGTACGTTCACATGGCAATTGTAAAACACCTGTCAGCCGGCCCACTGACACGGAACAGTACATTTTCCGCACAACTGAATCCAACGGCAATCCGGTGGAATATACAACATGTTGCATATTCCGCCAGATTTTAAATGCGAGGGTAAAAAATCCGTGCTGTGTAGACTATAGCACGCGTTTTCCAGCACAGTGTACCGTCAGATTCGAAATACTAAAACCACCGAAAATCTGACAGTTTTTCTGTGCTGTGTAGACATAGCCTTATTCCCCAACCTTCTGACAAGGAAATAGTGGAATATTTTATCATTCTGGGCAGTAACGCTGCGCACATTCACTTAATTTTCACGTTCACTGTGTGTTCTTTGTGTGTCACGATTTTGTGTTGTTTGGATCAAAGGATGCGGTACCTTTCTGAGACCCCCTCCCCTCGTCTAGGGGGAAGAATATGTGTCCTTTAGGTTCCTTTGTCCCCTGCAAACCCTGGCACTCTATGGAGTGGCCACCTAGATGGCTCCCAGGTTGAAGTTTGGGCCGCAATACGCCTATGTTAGCGCTGTTGAAGTTAAGCGGTTTCAAGCGAGTACTTTCAACACACAATAGTCCGAGGCAGCTTTCTGCCCCCTATACATTTCTATTTCTTGGCGCCTGAGAAGTGACAGGTCGGCTCTTTTTACACTGATTTTACACTACACTCAATGAGTGCTGGACTTGTTAAAGGATTTTACCGTATTTGCGGGGCATACTTCGACACAAATAGGCACCAAAGCAGGCCCGGCAAACACGCAGTGTGAACATATCCTAAGCGTACACAACCTTTTACCATCTTAAGAAATGTTTCCATCCATTCACAGGAAGCAGAGATCTTGAAATATGGAGACACAATATGCAGAACTTTTATTGCCACCAAGTCCAGAAACCACTGAGACCCGGGTCCCATAAACCCATAATCACCAAAGGGCATGTGAGTTTTCCAAAGAAACAGCGACGTCCCCTGCAGACTTGTGTGGGCATCGGCGGCTGGGGTATAGACTGTGGCATCCCAGCCTATAGGACAGTCTCCGTTTAGAGTGGTGCAGAGGAGATGATCGTCATGTCTGTGGCAGAGGGGGCAACTGCTGTTCATGGAAGATGGAGGCAGGGAAAAAACACTCATCCCTGCTCCATCTATGGTTGAAATTGAGGGCAGCTCTCATATACCTCATTATCTGAGTGCCACAGGTGCCCCAACTCTGAAAACCAGAGCTCAACCAGTGTACCCCAACATTACAATTGCCCTGTACGCTGTATAAGGGTATGTTCACACGGTGTATTTGCGGGCTGTATTTCAGGCGTAATTGCGCTGCAATACACCCGAATTACGGTAACTCATAGCTCTGATTGAGAGCTTACATGCGGGGAAAAGTGAATGTCTATGGGAGCCGGCACAGAGCGTTTTAGAAATACACGCTGGCCAGCACGTTCCTCTAAAACACCCGGTGTATAGCGGTGCACACACTAAGCACTGCTATACACTGCAAAGACGCTGTCTAAACTCACCCTAAGGCCGGGTTCGCACAGCGTATTTGCGGGGTGTACACTGTTGCGTAATTGCCTCTGAAATAAGCATCGCAAATACGGTAAAACCATAGCACTCATTGAGTGTTATGATTTTACAGTGTATTCCCCAGCACATACTGTGAGCGCATAAAAAGAAACGACATATCACTTCTTTCCGGGGCTTATGTGCCTGGGAAAGGGAAGCTGAATGGGAGCCGGGCCCGAGCGCGGTTGGAAGTATGTGCTGGCCAGAGTGTACTTCCAACAGCAGCCGTATAGCGGTGCGCACAGGTACATGCTGCTATACGGCTTGTGCACCCAGCCTTATATGTGAACCCCAAGAATATGACTCATAACCAGTATACACCAGTACAGTACTAAACAGTCTGCAAGAAAACTGCTGTTGTCCATAGCAACCAATCAGCTTTCATTTCTGAAACTGAGGTAAAATGAAAGCGGAGCTGTGATTGGCTTCTTTGTTGCCCATAGCAACCAATCAGCGCTCAGCTTTTATTTCTGAAACCGAGGTAAAATGAAAGCTGCGCTGTAATTGGCTTCTTTGTTGCCCATAGGAACCAATCAGCGCTCCGTTTTCATTTCTGAAACTACTGAGGTAAAATGAAAGCTGCGCTGATTGGTTTCTTTGTTGCCCATACCGTAGGAACCAATCAGCACTCAGCTTTTATTTCGAAAACTACTGAGGTAAAACGAAAGCTGCGCTGTAATTGGTTTCGTTGTTGCCCATAGGAACCAATCAGCACTCAGCTTTCATTTCTGAAACTGACATAAAATGAAAGCTGCGTTGATTGGTGTCTTTGTTTCCCATAGGAACCAATCAGCACTCAGCTTTCATTTCTGAAACTGATGTAAAATGAAAGCTGCGTTGTAATTGGTTTCTTTGTTGCCCATAGGAACCAATCAGCACTCCGCTTTCATTTCTGAAACTACTGAGGTAAAATAAAGCTGCGCTGTGATTGGATTCTTTGTTGCCCTTAGGAACCAATCAGCACAGCTTTCATTTCTGAAAATACTGAGGTAAAATGAAAGCTGCGCTGTAATTGGTTTCTTTGTTGCCCATAGGAACCAATCAGCACTCCGCTTTCATTTCTGAAACTACTGAGGTAAAATAAAGCTGCGCTGTGATTGGATTCTTTGTTGCCCTTAGGAACCAATCAGCACAGCTTTCATTTCTGAAAATACTGAGGTAAAATGAAAGCTGCGCTGTAATTGGTTTCTTTGTTGCCCATAGGAACCATTCAGCACTCAGCTTTTATTTCTGAAACTACTGATGTATAATGAAAGCTGCGCTGTGATTGGCTTCTTTGTTGCCCATAGCAACCAATCAGCGCTCAGCTTTGATTTCTGACCGCTGTGATTGGTTGCCATGGGCAACAACGAAGCCAATCAGCAAACTGTATCTAGATGTACCAGTAGCGTTATATGGAGAATACCTCAACACTCTTGTACTGTGTATCCCAATATCAGCATACTGACCCCCACACTGTGCACTCCCTGCTGTGTTATTTAAACCAGAGACAACCCCGACCCCTCGCATCATACAGCGTTCGCCACGCCGCTCTCTCTTCGGACACCACCAACTGACGATAACTAGCCCTTCTTCCACTAAATACATGCGCATGCGCCGCGGGAATTATGGCCGCTTCTAGAGCATGCGCACTACGGCTCCCCCGTCTAGCTTCCAGGTTAGACGCTGTGTTCAACCACCCTCAGAGCTGCTGCCCAGTTCTCTATCACATCCTGCCTGCATTACATAGCCCGGGCGCTGCTACACAGGCAAACGCCGGATATCTGCATCATTGCGTGTTGTATCCCCGCTGTACGGCACACGCATCACGGTTGCCATGACAACGCATACACAGACCCCCCAGCCTCGGGAGAGTTGGCCATGGTTGCCATGGCAGCGCATACACAAGTCCGTCTACAACTGTCAGGGAGCGAGCAGCTCCACCAAGCGACGACCGCCGGAACTGTGCCCGTACACACCTACCAGGCTGATCTGCTGGCGAATGTTTTTTTTTTTTTTGCTTTTTTCCTGCTGGGTTACATTGTGCAATGACACAAAATGGCTGCAAACAGGACCAAACGTTATCTGCCTTGTGTGACTGATGATCACCAGTGTTAGTTTATAGGATTTTTTTTTTTTGTTAATAAAGTTTTATCACTATTTAATCAGCACTGACACTGATCCAATTGCTTGCTGTACGTACTACTCCACTGGTAGCCCCAAGAATCAGCTCCACTGATGGGTCCAAGAATCAACTCCACTGGTGGCCTCAAGAATCATCTCCACTGGTGGGCCCCAAGAATCAACTCCACTGGTGGTTCCCAAGAATCACCTCCACTGCTGGGCCCCCAGGAATCAACTCTACTGGTGGGCCCCAAGAATCATCTCCACTGGTGGGCCCACTAATCAATTGCTTGCTGTAAGTACTACTCCACTGGAAGCCCCTAGAATCATCTCCACTGGTGGACCCCAAGAATCATCTCCACTGATGGACCCCAAGAATCGACTCCACTGGTGGTTCCCAGGAATCATCTCCACTGGTGGTTCCCAAGAATCATCTCCACTGGTGGCCCAAGAACCAACTCCAATGGTGTGCCCCAAAAACGAACTCCTCTGGTGGTCTCCAAGAATCAACTCCACTGGTGGTCTCCAAGAATCAACTCCACTGGTGGTCTCCAAGAATCAACTTCACTGGTGAACCCAGGAATCAACTCCACTGGTGGCCCCAAGAATCAACTCCACTGGTGAACCCACGAATCAATTGCTTGCTGTAAGTACTACTCCACTGGTAGCCCCAAGAATCATCTCCACTGGTGGTTCCCAAGAATCATCTCCACTGGTGGTTCCCAAGAATCATCTCCACTGGTGGTTCCCAAGAATCATCTCCACTGGGGGCCCCAAGAATCAACTCCACTTGTGGGAACCAAGAATCAGCTCCACTTGTGGGACCCAAGAATCAACTCCACTGGTCGCTCCAATAATCAACTGCACTGGTGGCCCCAAGAATCAATTCCACTGGTGGGTCCCAAGAATCACCTCCACTGGTGTGCCCCAAGAATCAACTCCACTGGTGTGCCCCAAGAATCAAATCCACTGGGGAACCCCAAGAATAACCTCCACTGGTGGGCCCAAGAATCAGCTCCACTGGTGGGCCCCAAGAATCAACTCCACTGGTGGGGCCCAGGAATCATCTCCACTGGTGGACCCAAAGGATCCGCTCCACTGGGGGCCCCAAGAATCAACTCCACTGGTGGCCCCAACAATCAACTCCACTGATGGGTCCCAAGAACCAACTCCACTGGTGGTCTCCAAGAATCAACTCCACTGGTGAACCCAGGAATCAACTCCACTGGTGGCCCCAGGAATCAACTCCACTGGTGGGGCCCAAGAATCAACTCGACTGGTGGGGCCCAAGAATCAACTCGACTGGTGGGGCCCAAGAATCACATCAACTGGTGGGGCCCTAGAATCAAAACGACTGGTGGACCCCAAGAATCAACTCCACTGGGGACCCCAAGACACAACACCACTGATGGACCCCAAGAATAAAATCCACTGGTGGGCCTCAAGAATCAACTCCACTGTGGGCCCCAAGAATCAACTCCACTGGTGGGCCCCAAGAATCAACTCCACTGGTGGGCCCCAAGAATCAGCTCCACTGGTTGCCCCCAAGAATCATCTCCACTGATGGCCCCAACAACCAACTCCACTGGTGAACCCAGGAATCAACTCCACTGGTGAACCCAGGAATCAACTCCACTGGTGAACCCCGGAATCAACTCCACTGGTGGGCCCCAAGAATCAACTCCACTGGTGGACCCCAAGAATCGGCTCCACTGGTGGGCCCCAAGAATCAACTCCACTGGTGGGCCCCAAGAATCAACTCCACTGGTGGGCCATCCGAATGAAATTCCACTGACCCTAGCCACCACAGTCTGACACTTACTGCATCTAAAGTCTAGTGGATTATAAAAGCAGTAATTGACTACTCACTGATAACACCTTTCTAATCTGTTTAGATAACGAAATGGGGCCCAATTCTAGGGAAATTACAAAAGCGATTCAGTAGTTTGTTTTCCCCCAAAAAATTCCCGACGTACCTTGTGTTTGCATTACGGAAATTAACCGTTCTGTATTCTACACAGCACAGATTTTTTTTTTTCTCATTTGAAACCCCCCTTTCCCAACCCTTTATATAACAAAAAGGCATTTTAATTGTTTGGGGAGGTACTTCAATTTGGAAAAACCCCAAAAACCGCAAAAGGGGTAAAAAGCCCCCTTAAATGGAGAAAAAATTTTCCCCTTTGGAAGGATATTTCCTGCAGCGTATGAAATTTCCAAAGGAAATCAAAACCCTACCCCTTTGGGAGTCCCGTAAAATAACCCATATTTCATCAGGGCTATGTCCATTATTCCCTATGGGGCTCCCACCCTGGAAATTTTCCCAAGGGGAAATTTTTTTAAAATTTTAAAACTGTCCCCCAAAGGGGGCCCTTCAACTTTGCCTAATTCTTTTGTGAAAAACCCCACACCCTAAAATTTTAAAACCCCCTCAATGACCGCCCCCCCCAATCTCTTGACGTGGGGAAATTTCAGGAGGGTTTCGTCTGCAGCAAAGTCTTTTTAAACGTCGCTGCAGACACCCGGGGTTTTTGGGGCCCCCCGGGTGCCGCAGCGTGCGAGAAAAAGAGCTGTACTACACAGCCCTTTTCCCAGCACGTCTTTCCCAAGTCCCGGGGGAAAAGGGGGAAACCCTCAGCTCACCGGCACCCCCCCTTTTGATTGCGGGCGGCCCAGTGGGGGGTGTAAGGGGTTTAAAGGGGTGGTGGTTAAATTCAGTCACTATGTGGGGGGGTGAAAATTTGGGTTTGGGGGTTTTGGGGTAAAATTAAACCCACTATTTGGGGTGATATTTTTACCTGGGTGGGGTTGGTTTTATTCAGTCACTATTTGTGGTGATATGTGATCCGGTTTGGGTGGAAATTATTCAGCCCACTATTGGGGGTTTGATATTTGGGGTCATGTGTGGTGGTATTATTAAATCACATTTGGTGGTGATATTTTATCCTGGGGGTGGTGGCATTTTTCATTCACTATTTTGGGGGTGAAGGGGGGTCATGGTGTTGTGGCATTATGCAGTCACTATGTGGTGGTGATAGGTGGTCCTGGTGTTGTGGTATTATTCAGTCACTATGTGATGATGATATGTGGTCATGGTGTGTCAGTATTATTCAGTCACTATGTGGTGATATCTGATGGTATTAGTCAGTCACTATGTGGCACTATTATTCAGTCACTATGTGGTGCTGATATATGGTCATGGTGTGGAAGTATTATTCAGTCACTATGTGGTGGTATTACCATAACTATTTTATGGAAATGGGGTCATGATTTTTCGGAAATTTTTCATTTCACATGTGGGTGATAGGTGGTCATGGTGTGGGGGTATTTTTAAAATCACTTTGGGGGTGAAGGTACCCTTTGGTGTGGGGTATTTTTTCAGCCCCACAAGGTGGTGGTGATGGGGTGGTCATGGTTTTGGGGGTTTATTCAGTCACAATGTGGGGTGAAAATTTGGGTTCATGGTGGGGTTTGGAAATAACCATCACTAGGGGTGGTGATATGTGATCCTGGTTTGTGGCTTTAAATTCAGCACTTTTTGGGGGTAATGGGGGGTAAATGGTGTGGTGGAAATTATTCAGCCCCACTATGGGGTTTGGTGTTTGGGTGGCCATGGTGTGGTGTTTTTATTAAAGTTTACTATTGGGGTTTTAAAGGTTTATCCTTTTTTTGTGGTATATTCGTCACTTTAAATTTAAAGATATGGGGCCCCCGGTGGCCCGTTTTAATTCAGCCCCACAATGGGTAAAACCTGATGGAATTAAAGCCCAGCCCACTATGTGGCACTATATTCAGTCCCATGGGTGCTAATATGGCCCAAGGTGTGGAAGAATTTTTTCAGTCACAAAGTGGTGGTGATGGGTGGTCATGGTTTTGGTGGTTATTATTCAGTCACTTTTGTGATTTTAATGGGGGCCACGGTGTTTTAAGAAATTTTTCAATCACAAATGTGGTGATCTCTGGGGGAAATTAGCCCATCACAAGGGGAAAAAAATTTTTCAGTCCCAAAGTGGTGCTATATATGGTCCTGGGGGGGGAAAGGGAAAAAAATTTTCAGTCACTATTTTGGTGGAATTATTCGGGTCACTATGTAAATTGTATGGGGTCATGAGGGGCGGAAATTTTTCATCACATAAAAATTTTTTAAAGGTGGCCCATGGTGGGGTTTTTTCACCCATTTGGGGTGGGGGGGGAAAAATTAGGTGATTCCGGGTGTTTTGGTATAATTCAGTCACTATGTAATAAATGAATTTTTGGTCAGGGGGTTTTTGTCAAAATTTAAAACAGTCACTATTTGGTGTTACCCGGGGGAAATTAGTCTTTCACTATGGGAAAAAAATTATTCAGCACTATGTGGGGCAAAAATTTTGGTAAAGGTGTGGGAATTTTTTTCAGTCACTAGTGGGTGGAAAATGGCCCTGGTGTGGGTTTTTAATTCATCGCAAAGTGGTTGGTGATATGTGATCCTATTTTTTGGGGTAAATTTTTTTCCACAAAAGTGGGGGGTGATAGGTGGCCCATGGTTTTGGGTATTTTCAGTCACTATGTGGGGGTTTGTAGGTATCCGGGGGGGTGTTGTGGTTTTAAATTCCCTTAACTATGTGATTATTTTTTACAGTGTTCGGGAATTTTTCGGGCACAAATGGGGTTGAAATCTAGTGGTTTTATTAAATCACAATTGGCCCTATTATTCAGTCACTATTGAGGGGAATTTTGGTTTAAAGGTGGGTTTATTTTTAAAGTCACTAAATATTGTAAACTGGGTAAAAGGTTTTGGGGGCGGGGGCTAACTACCGGGGTAGGAGGGGTACATTTTGCTCCAGGGCCCGTGCGCTTGGGGGGGCCCCCCGCCCCCCGGGGGCGCTGTTTACGGGCGCCCCGCCCCCCGGGGATTTAAGCCCCGTCCCCGCTGGCAGTAACATCAAAATTCACTGCGGCAGTCGGGGAGCTGGGGGCCCGCGCTTTCTCCCTCGAATGCCCGGGCCCTCCGGCCTGAGCTTTAAAGGGCAGCGCGGGGCCCGGAGTTTCAAAAAGGAGCGGCGATCGCTGCGCTCTGGAATCACGTCACATCACCGCCCGCCCGCGCGAGCACAGAGGCTGCAGGGGGGACTGCGGGCGCGGCCCCTCGGGGGAACGGACCGGGGGGTAAGTAGACTGTTTTTTTTAAATTTTTACCTCCCCCCCTAAGCCCCCCGAATATTCCCCTAACCCCTGCTGAATACCCCCCAAAGCCTGCTGAAATACCCCCCAAAGCCTGCTGTATACCCCACTAACCCGGCGAAAAACCCCCAAAAACCCTGCGTATACCCCAAAAAAAACCCCCTGCTGTATCCCCCCCAAAAAGCCTGCTGTAAACCCCCCCCAAAGCCTGCTGTAAACCCCCCAAAGCCTGCCTGTCCCCCCCACTAAGCCTCTGAAAAAACCCCCAAGCCTGCTGTATCCCCCCCAAAGCCTGCGAAATCCCCCCACTAAGCCTGTGTATACCCCCCTAACCTGCTGTATACCCCCCAAACCTGCTGAAACCCCCAAAGCCTGCTGTATACCCCCCAAAGCCTGCTGTAAACCCCCTAAGCCTGCTTAAAACCCCCCCCAAAAGCCTGCTGTAAACCCCCCAAACCCGCTGTAATACCCCTCTAACCTGCTGAATAACCCCCAAAAGCCTGCTGTATCCCCCCCCAAACCTGCTTTTATCCCCCCCAAACCTGCTGTATACCCCACAAAGGCCTCCCTGTTTTCCCCCCCTAAGCCTGCTTTTAAAACCCCCCCAAAAAGCCTGCTGTAAACCTCCCAAACCCCTTTTGTATACCCCCAAAAGGGCCTTTGCTTTATCCCCCCCCAAACCTGCCGAAAATTTCCCCCCGAAGCCTAAGGCGCCTGTTTGCCCCCAAAAGGTTTTGCCTATATACCCCCCTGCTTCCCTTTATCCCCCCCCATCTCCCTTTTCCCCCCCCCAAAAACCCCTGCCTAAAAAACCCCCAAAAAAGGGCGCCTATATAGCTCAAAGCTCCCTTTCCTGGATACCCAAATACCCTTACCGTGAACCCTTTTTCCTGCCTATAAAGCCCCAAAAAGCTTGCCTACCTATTACCCCCCCCGCGCCTGCCGGGGCCCCCCCTTTATATGGGGCCCCCTTTAGCTACCAAAACCCTCCTTTTTGGCCCCTAAGCCCACCAAAACCCCGTCTCCTGTATGGCCCCCAATGGGCTACCAAAAACCCTCCCTGCCTTTTTGGGGGACCTTTTGGGCACCAAACCTGCCAAAATGGACCCCATATAGCCGGGGGGGAAAATTTGCGGGAAAAAATCAGGATTTTTAAAGAAATTTTGCCTAAATCTGCGGGGACAAGGGTGGGGGAAAACGCATCAGACGGACGGGAACGGGGAAAGCAGAACAAAGGAGAAAGTCAAGGGACCGCCCAGGAAACGCACCTTTGATCACAAATGTAACTAAACGTAATCATTTAAAATTGCCCGGGCAAGCCTGTTACACTGGTGTCTACCACTATAGGTCACTTTTATTGGGGGTTTTAAAAACCCTCTACAGACCCCGTGTACACGGGTCCCAAACCACAAAAAGGTCACTGAATGGGGAAAATTAAAACATCTACAGAGCCTGTGAACACTGGTAGCAAAACCACAAAATGGTCATTTGGTATGGTGGTTATATACAGTCTACAGGGGCCGGGTGTACACTGGTATATACCACAATTGGCACGTAGGGGGTTATATACAGCACAGAGTCGGGTTTACACTGGAAGCTACCACAAATTGGCCCTGTTTTGGTGGTAAAAATACAGTCTACAGAGCCTGGACACTGGTAGCAAACCACTTAGGGTTCACTGTATGGGGGTTATAACCCAGCCCTACAGAGCCTTTTGAAAAATGGAAAAACCACAAATGGCCCACTGAATGGGGTTAATACAGCCCCAAGAGCCTGTGTACACGGTAGCTACCAACTATATGTCCTGTAGGTGATTAAAACCATCACAGACCCGGTACACTGTAGTCCACTATATTCACTTATTAAAAATTATACATCTCAACCTGTAAAAACTATAAAATACCATATATGGTCACAATATGGCAAAAAAAAACTATTTGTCTTTGTGTACGATCATAAAGTGAGGGTATTATTCATCATTTTTGGGTAAAATTTGGGGTTGGTTTCGGCGGAAAAAAGGCCATAAAGAGAGATTGAAATGTTGATCTGGAAAATTTTTTTTTTTTGGTGCAGATGATGGTGAGATGATGGGGTTTTTTTGCCCCTTGTTTTATCTTACGCATTTTTTCGGTAAAGCGGGTCGGGGGGCGGGGGGGGGGCTCCAAAAGTTTGCTTGGGGCCCCTGGTTTTCTCTAGTTACGCCCCTGGGTGGTTTAAAAATCACAATTGGGGGGAATGTGGTCATGATTGGGGATTTTTTAATCTCAATAAGGGGTGCACGCGAGTGACAGCAAAGGCAATGCAAACACAACACAACACAGCCAAAAACTTTAAAAAACGTTGGGGAACATAGTATTTTCTTCAAAATGTGAGGTCCTTAGTGCACGTTTTTTATGACAACTGTAATTCGCCGTCCACCGCGACATCAGACGCCTCCATTACAACAGCTAGGGCTGGGGGAGTTGTAGTCCCCCATTTGGAGGCCACAGTGAGGTAATTTCAGAGCGGGGAGGGCAGCGGAGTTGTCCACAGCGCTGGAGGCACGTGGGTAATCAGACTGAGGGGGGCATGCGGGATTTGTAGTCTCAGCAGCTGGGGGCCCCCCAGTGAGGTAAGTGCGAGCTGGGGAGGGAATGCGGGAGTGTAGTCCCACAGGGGGAGGACCACAGTGAAAATGTGGTGCGAGGGAATGCGGGAGTTTGTAGCCCACAGCGCGGAGGCCACAGGAGAAGTGGGTGCGAGGGGAAGCGGGAGTTGTGTCTAAATTTTTTTCACTTTTGATGGAAGGAACACCCCCAGCCGGGGCCAAAAGCTATGGGACCCCAGGCCCCCACATATCTAATTTTTCCGGGGCCTGGTGGGGAGCACCAAGTTTTCTCAAAATTGTATAAAATTTTGTTAGAAATCCCCTTTTCGGGGACTTATTTTAAAGACACATCTTACTGTGGCAGGTGAATGAAAAACTTTCTCTCTTTTTTTTAACCCTCAACGCAACCCCCGTATTTTAAAGTTCACGTTCGAAATCAAGGACCCGGGCTAGCATTTCTGGATTTTTTGAAAAAAATCAAATGATGGATTTTGGAGACAACCTTTTTTTAAAAGCCAACTGCAGGAAACAGCCTTTTTAAAAGGGGAAGTTTCCATCCCTTTCCCAAAACAGGGTTTTCCCAAAGGGCCAGTACATTAAACTCGCAGAAATTCTCATCCTTACGCTAACAAAAAAAGCTTCAAAAAAAACAATTTTTAGAGCGAGGTTACCCAAAAAAGGTTTTATCTCAGGCATACTCATTTGCACGCGATACGAAAAATTCATTTCTTCGGGTTTCATTCGCAAATAAGAACGTAGCCACACTTATTATTGGCCCCTTTTATTTTTCGCTTCCCAATTCCTCTCTTATCAGGATTTTTTGGCCTTTGCTCACCCAGGACCCTAATTATCCCAATTGTTGATCCAGCCCCCCTTTTACATTCAAGAGGGAAAAAAAAGGGGGGATCGACTTGACAAGTTTTAAAAACCCCCCCCCTCCTCCCCTATTGGTTGACTACAAAACAGTTGGACATATAGTTTGGGAGTTGTAAAGCAGTGGGCAAATTTGATGTCTCTAAATCTTTCACAGTAATTCGAGGGGCCGTCCCTTTCGAGTACAGTTAGCAAATTGAAAAACAAAGTGTCATATACATTTTCCCTGTCCATGCCCCCCTTTAAATTTTGGAACTGGGATTGTAGCCACAGCACTGGAGGGTCACAGTGAGGTAAGTGCAGAGCTGAGGAGGGAATGCTGGGAGTTGTAGTCTCACAGCAGCTGGAGAGTCACAGTGAGGTGAATGTTGGTGCTGAGAAGGGCATGCTGGGAGTTGTAGTCTCACAGCAGCTGGAGGGTCAGTGAGAAAGGGGCGAGCAAAGGGGGAATGCGGGGAGTTTTAGCTCAGATTGGAGTCCCAAAGGGTGAGGTAATGCGGCGCTGAAGGGCATCGGGGATTTGTAGTCCACAGCGCTGGGGGGCCCAGTGAGGTAATCAGAGCTAAAAGGGGGCATGCTGGGAGTTGTAGTTGGGGGTCACAGTGAGGTAAGTGCAGAGCGAAAAGGGCATCGGATTGATTTGGGAGGTCACAGGAGAAAAGTGGGGTGCTGAGGGGGGAAAAGCTGGGAGTTGTAGTCTAACAGCAGCTGAAGGGTCACAGTGAGGTAAATGCAAAGCTGAGGGCATGCTGGGAGTTGTAGTTGGAGGGTCACAGTGAGGTAAGTGCAGAGCTGACGGGGAAGCTTTGGATTTTTTATTTGGGAGGCCCCACATGAGGAATGCAGAGCTGAAGGGGGCATCTGGGAGTTGTATTGGGGGGGTCACAGTGGGGTAGTGCAACTGAGGAGGGCATGCTGGGAGTTGTAGTTGGAGGGTCACAGTGAGGTAAGTGCAGAGCTGAGGAGGGCATGCTGGGAGTTGTAGTTGGAGGGTCACAGTGAGGTAAATCAAACTGGGGGCAGCGGGAGTTGTAGTTGGAGGCAAAAGGGGAAAAAACGACGAGCAGGCATGCGGGGTTGTGCTCCACCGTCTGGGGGGCCCCCAATTTTCACAAGGCTGAGCGGGCAGCGGGGATTTGTAGTCTCACAGCAGCTGGGGGTTTCACAGGAGTAAGTGCAGAGCTGAAGGAAGCGGGGAGTTTTTTCTCCCCAGTTGGATACCACATGAGGTAAGTGCGGCGCTAAAGGGGAAAGCTGGGAGTTGTAGCCACAGCACTGGAGGATCACGTGGGGTAAGTCAGCTGAGGAGGGCATGCGGGAGTTGTATTGGGGTCACAGTGATAAGGCAAGCTGAGGAGGGAAAGCTGGGAGTTGTAGTTGGGGCCAGGAGGAAGTGCAGAGCTAGCGGGGCCCCCCCAAAACGCACCCCTTGTGCGGCCCCAGCAAATACCCCAATGGCGGCCTCGTGTCCTCGTCAGGGCCCCGGGCAGCGGCAGTGCGGTCCTCCGGCCGCTGGGGGGCGCGCTGCCCCGGGGCGCAGCCCCCCCCCTTTCTGTCTGTGGTGCAGGAGAGGAGGAGGCCCAGGGAGGACCCACTCTCAGGGGAACCCAGGGGATAACGCTCACCGGGGACCCAGGGGGTGAGGGCGATCCTACAGGGAGGGGGGAGGGACACCGGGCTGAGGAACGGGGAGGCCCCGGTCATCCCTGCGGCAGAGGGCGAGGGAGGGAGCCTGCTTACATAATGGGGGGAGGGGGGCAGCAAAACGCCCGGGTCTATCGTGTGTGTCCCCCATCCCTTCGTTTTGCGTGCCCCCCCTCTATTATCCATCTGTGTGTGCCCCCATCTATTATCCATGTGTGTGCGCCCCCTATTTCCATCAGTGCCCCCTCTATTATCCCTGGGGTGAGCCCCTCTATTTCCATCCTGTTTCCCCCCCTCTATTACCACGTGTGGGGGCCCCCCTCTTTCCCTCGTGTGCGCCCCCTTTTATTTTCCACGTGTGTGGCCCCCCACTATTATCCATGGTGTTGCCCCCCACTATTATCCAGGTGTGTTTTTTGCCCCCATCTTTATCCATTTGGGGGTGCCCCCATCTATTATCCATGGTGTGTATGCCCCCAGCTATTATCCTCGTTGCACCCCCATCTATACCACTGGCAAACCCCCTCTATTTTCCTCGTGTCCCCCCATCTATTATCCTCTGGCACCCCCATCTATTATCCTCGTGGCACCCCCCACTATTATCCACGTGTGCACCCCCATCTATTATCCATCGTGTGTGCCCCCATCTATTATCCATCGTGTGTGTGCCCCCATCTATTCTCCATCGTGTGCGCCCCCATCTATTATCCATCGTGTGTGTGCCCCCATCTATTATCCATCGTGTGCACCCCCATCTATTATCCATCGTGTGCACCCCCATCTATTATCCATCGTGTGCGCCCCCATCTATTATCCATCGTGTGCACCCCCATCTATTATCCATCGTGTGCTCCCCCCCCTATTATCCATCGTGTGTGTGCCCCCATCTATTATCCATCGTGTGTGTGTGCCCCCATCTATTATCCATCGTGTGCGCCCCCATCTATTATCCATCGTGTGCGCCCCCAACAATTCTCCATCGTGTGCGCCCCCATCTATTCTCCATCGTGTGCGCCCCCATCTATTCTCCATCGTGTGCGCCCCCATCTATTATCCATCGTGTGCACCCCCATCTATTATCCATCGTGTGCACCCCCATCTATTATCCATCGTGTGTGTGCCCCCATCTATTATCCATCGTGTGCGCCCCCATCTATTATCCATCGTGTGCGTGCCCCCATCTATTCTCCATCGTGTGCGCCCCCATCTATTATCCATCGTGTGCGCCCCCATCTATTATCCATCGTGTGCGCCCCCATCTATTATCCATCGTGTGTGCCCCCATCTATTATCCATCGTGTGTGTGCCCCCATCTATTATCCATCGTGTGTGTGCCCCCATCTATTATCCATCGTGTGTGTGCCCCCATCTATTATCCATCGTGTGTGCGCCCCCATCTATTATCCATCGTGTGTGTGCCCCCATCTATTATCCATCGTGTGTGTGCCCCCATCTATTATCCATCGTGTGCGCCCCCATCTATTCTCCATCGTGTGCGCCCCCATCTATTATCCATCGTGTGTGCGCCCCCATCTATTATCCATCGTGTGTGTGCCCCCATCTATTCTCCATCGTGTGTGCGCCCCCATCTATTATCCATCATGTGTGCCCCCATCTATTCTCCATCGTGTGTGCCCCCATCTATTCTCCATCGTGTGTGCCCCCATCTATTATCCATCGGGGGCCCCCCCCATCATTCTCCATCGGTGTGCCCCCATCTATTATCCATGGGTTGTGTGCCCCTCTATTATCCTCGGTGTGTGCCCCCATCTTTTATCCTCGGTGTGGCCCCATCTTTTATCCACGTGTGCGCTCCCCATCTATTACCATCGGTGCCTCCCCCATCTATTATCCATCGTG
Source organism: Phyllomedusa bahiana (assembly GCA_025379985.1). Taxonomy (NCBI): domain Eukaryota; kingdom Metazoa; phylum Chordata; class Amphibia; order Anura; family Hylidae; genus Phyllomedusa; species Phyllomedusa bahiana. The sequence goes on along the minus strand of JAODAL010004498.1, from coordinate 2,243 downwards.
TTTCGCCCCATCTATTATCCACGGTGGTGCCCCCACATTATCCTCGGGTGGCCCCCATCTATTATCCATCGTTTGTGCCCCAACTTTTCTCCATCGGGTTTGTGCCCCACTATTACCATCGGTGTGTCCCCATCATTACCATCGGTCCCCCCCCTTTTTTCCATCGTTGCGCCCCATCATTAATCCTCGGTCGCCCCCATCTATTATCCATCGTGTGCGCCCCCATCTATTATCCATCGGTGGGGCCCCCCATCTATTTCCACTTGCTGCCCCCATCTAGTATCCATCGTGTGCGTGCCCCCATCTATTATCCATCGTGTGCGTGCCCCCATCTATTATCCATCGTGTGTGTGCCCCCATCTATTATCCATCGTGTGTGTGCCCCCATCTATTATCCATCGTGCGCGCGCCCCCCCCCCATCTATTATCCATGGTGCGCGCGCCCCCCCCATCTATTATCCAAAGGGTGCCGCGCCCCCCCCCTCTTTTTAAACCATGGGCGCGCCCCCCCCCCCTATTATCCATGGTGCGCCGGGCCCCCCATCATTATCCATGGTCCCGCCCGCCCCCCATCTATACCATGGGCCCCAGGGGCCCCCCCTCATTATCCATGGTGCGCGCCCCCCCCCCATCTATACCCATGTGCGCGCGCCCCCCCCATCATTATCCATGTGCCGGCCCCCCCCATCTTTTACCCAGGGGCGCGCGCCCCCCCATCTATTTCCTGGTGCGCGCCGCGCCCCCCATCTTTTATCCATGGTGCGCGCGCGCCCCCCCCCCCATCTATTACCAGGGCGCGCCCCCCCCCCCCTCTTTTATCCATGGTGCGCGCGCCCCCCCCCCCCACTATTATCCATGGTGCGCGCGCCCCCCCCCCCATCTATTATCCATGGTGCGCGCGCCCCCCCCCCCACTATTACCATGGCGCGCCCCCCCCCCCCACTTTTATCCATGGGGCGCGCCCCCCCCCCCCATCTATTATCCATGGTGCGCGCGCCCCCCCCATCTATTATCCATGGTGCGCGCGCCCCCCCCCCATCTATTATCCATGGTGCGCGCGCCCCCCCCAGCTATTATCCATAATGTGCGCGCCAGCAATTAAAGGGGTGCCACGGCCGCTACACATGAACGGAGGCAGTCCCTGTGCCCAGCAGCCTGTCGAGTGATGCAGCGCGCCATCGCCGGCGTACTGGGGTCAGACCGCCGCTGGTGCCATGACCTCTCTTTCATCCTAGGTCCTTTGTTGCAGCGATGTTTAACCAGCAGCAGCAGCAGTTCCACCAGCTCATCCAGCTTCAGCATCTCCTGCAGCAGCAACAGCAGCAGCCGGCCCACCACCCCCAGACCGCCCAGCACCCGCTCCCTGCCCAGCATGCAGCACCCAGGTAAGCACAGCCGGCGGGCCCGTCCTCTGTCTGTCGTTCTAGGCTTCTCCGCACTAATACGATCTCTAAACAGGCCCATCCCAAACCCGGTCCAGCACCACGCCCAGCGATGCGAACCGCAGCGGGCCAAACCCCGCCCGGCTCCTGAACACTCACCCCATATACAGGGGGGCTGCAGCAGCGATGCAGGGGAGTGTACACCCCCCTTCCCAGGGTCTGATGTCCCAGTGCTCTCTCTCTCTGGAGCGCTCTATCCACTCTCTTCCTACCCAAACCTCTCCCTTTTATTTGGCAAAAAGCTTTCAATCTCTTACCCTCTCTTTTCCTCTATGTTTTCATCCCTCTCTTCCTACCCCTTTATTCATCTTGCTGTCTGTATCCCAATTCTTCCTCTCTAGATCTCTCTCTGTCCATCTTTTAACGTGTTCTTTATTCTCTACCCCTCCCTCCTTTCTTCCTACCCCTCCTTTTCTCTCTTACGTTTTTGCTCTCATTTAAAAATTTTTTCCACTCTTTCTCTATCTCTCTCCTTCATCACCTGTCTCTATGCATTTCTATTTTCTTCATATCCATCTTTAGATTTCTTCCTCTCTTCTTTGTTCCCATCTCTTTCTTTCTTCCTCCTACCCACATCTTTCTTTCTCTTTAGTCTACATCCCACCTATCTTTCTTCTTCATCTTTCTCTCTTTTTTGCACTCCTATACCCTTGCATCTCTACCACCATCTCTACCACTCCATTTTCTTACTTCTCTCTCTCTCTCTCTTTCCTACTTTTTTGCACTCTTATACCCTTTAATCTTACCCCTCCATTTTTTCTTCTTCCTCCTTTTCTCTTTTTTTTCCCTTTTCTCTCTCTT